>OY740795.1:59762477-59764977 GCA_963514005.1 Raja brachyura | reverse complement strand
AACCCTAACCCTAACCACAACACGAACCCTAACCCGAACCCTAACCCTAACCCTAACCCTAACCCTAACCCTAACCCTAATCCTAACCCTAACCCTAGCCCTAACGCTAACCCTAACCATCACCCTCACCCTAACCCTAACCATTAACGTAACCCATAACCCTAACGCTAACCCTAACACCTAGCCCAACCCTAACGCTAACCCTATGCCTAACCCTAACCATAGGTTTAGATGCATATCGATGGGTTTCGACGAGCTGTTTAGAGCGCTTTAGGGTTTAGAAGTGTTTGGAGTGGTTTCATACGATGTAAAGCTGTTGGTGTGGTTCAAACGCTGGATGGATTTAGAAAGTGTTGGAAGGGGTTCAGAGAGGTAAAGAGTAGTTTGGAATGGTTTGGATTGGATAGGAGAGGTTTAGATTGTTTACATGGCTTTGATTGATTATGAGAGATTTTGGAGGGCAGTCGAGTGGTTCTGGTGGTTTCGAGATGTTTAGAAGGGTTTGGATGGTTTTCGACGTGTTTAAGGAATTTGGTGAGGTTTGAATTAGTTAGGTGGGTTTTAGATGGGATTCGATTGGGAAGAGGTGTTTAGAAGAGTTTAGGGGTGTTTAAATCAATTTTAAGGGTTTTAATGGGGTTCGAAGGGGATTGGAACGGTTTATGCGGGTTTAGAGATGTTTTGCCGGCAATATGGTTTAGCGTCGTTTATACGGCTTTAGGGTGGGATACAGACGTATAAAGCTGTTTTGAGGCGTGAACAGTTGCTTAGAATCGTGTAAAGCGGTTTTAAGGTTTATACAACCAGAACCAGAACTCTAAACCTAATCTTAACCCTAACACTAACTCCAACCCGAAACCTAACCCTAACTTCATCGCTAACCCCAACCCGGAACCCTAAGCTTAACATTAACCGCAACACGAACCCTAACCCTAACCCTAACCCTAACTCTAACCCTAACCCTAAACATAACCCTAACCCTAACCCTAACCCTAACCCTAACCCTAACCCCAACCCTAACCCTAACCCTAACCCTAACCCTAACCCTAACCCTAACCCTAACCCTAACGCTAACCCTAACCCTAACCCTAACCCTAACCCTAACCCTAACGCTAACCCTAACCCTAACCCTAGGTTTAGATGCATATCGATGGGTTTCGACGAGCTGTTTAGAGAGCTTTAGGGTTTAGAAGTGTTTGGAGTGGTTTCATACGATGTAAAACTGTTTGGTGTGGTTTATACGCTGGATGGCTCTAGAAGGTGTTTGGAGGGGTTCAGAGAGGTAAAGAGTAGTTTGGAATGGTTTGGATTGATTAGGAGAGGTTTCGAGTGTTTACATGGCTTTTGATTGATTATGAGAGATTTTGGAGGGCAGTCGAGTGGTTCAGGTGGTTTCGAGATGTTTAGAAGGGTTTGGATGTTTTTCGACGTGTTTAAGGAATTTGGAGAGGTTTGAATTAGTTAGGTGGGTTTTAGATGGGATTAGATTGGGAAGAGGTGTTTAGAGGAGTTTAAGCGTGTTTTAATCAATTTTAAATGTTTTAATGGGATTCGGTGGGGATTGGAACGGTTTATGCGGGTTTAGAGATGTTTTGCCGGCAATATTGTTTAGCGTCGTTTAGACGGCATTAGGGTGGGATAGAGACGTATAAGGCTGTTTTGAGGCGTGAACAGTTGCTTAGAATCGTGTAAAGCGGTTTTAAGGTGTATACAACCAGAACCATAACCCTAAACCTAATCTTAATCCTAACACTAACTCCAACCCTAACCCTAACCTTAACTACATCGCTAACCACAACCCGGATTCCGAAGCTTAACATTAACCGCAACACGAACACTAACCCTAACCCTAACGCTAACCCTAACCCTAACCCTAACCCTAACCATAACCCTAACCCTAACCCTAACCCTAGCCCTAGCCCTAGCCCTAGCCCTTGCCCTAGCCCTAGCCTTACCCTAACCCTAACCCTAACCCTAACCCTAACCCTAACCCTAACCCTAACCCTAACCCTCACCCTAACCCTAACCCTAACCCTAACCTTAACCCTAACCCTAACCCCAACCCTAACCCTAACATTAACCCTAACCCTAACCCTAACCCTAAACCTAACCCTAACCCTAACCCTAACCCTAACCCTAACACTAACGCTGACCCTAACCCTCACCCTCACCCTAACATAGAAACATAGAAACATAGAAAATAGGTGCAGGAGTAGGCCATTCGGCCCTTCGAGCCTGCACCGCCATTCAATGTGATCATGGCTGATCATCCAACTCAGTATCCCGTACCTGCCTTCTCTCCATACCCCCTGATCCCTTTAGCCACAAGTGCCACATCTAACGCCCTCTTAAATATAGCCAATGAACTGGCCTCAACTACCTTCTGTGGCAGAGAATTCCAGAGACTCACCACTCTCTGTGTAAAGAATGTTTTCCTCATTTCGGTCCTAAAGGAATTCCCCCTTATCCTTAGACTGTGACCCCTTGTTCTGGACTCCCC
>OY740795.1:59754977-59757477 GCA_963514005.1 Raja brachyura | reverse complement strand
TAATCCTAACCCTAACCCTAACCCTAAACCTAACCCTAACCCTAAACCCAACCCTAACCCTAACGCTAACCCTAACCCCCACCCTCACCCTAACCCTCACCCTAACCGCAAACCCATAACCCTAACCCTAACCCTAACCCCTCCCCCAACATTAACGCTAACCCTATCCCTTACCCTAACCCATACCCCAACACAAACCCTAACCCTAACCCTAGGTTTAGATGCATATCGATGGGTTTCGACGAGCTGTTTAGAGAGCTTTAGGGTTTAGAAGTGTTTGGAGTCATACGATGTAAAGCTGTTTGGTGTGGTTTAAACGCTGGATGGATTTAGAAGGTATTTGGAGGGGTTCAGAGAGGTAAAGAGTAGTTAGGAATGGTTTGGATTGGTTAGGAGAGGTTTAGAGTGTTTAGATGGCTTTTGATTGATTATGAGAGCTTTTGGAGGGCAGTCGAGTGGTTCTGGTGGTTTCGAGATGTTTAGAAGGGTTTGGATGTTTTTCGACGTGCTTAAGGAATTTGGAGAGGTCAGAATTAGTTAGGTGGGTTTTAAATGGGATTAGATTGGGAAGAGGTGTTTAGAGGAGTTGAGGCGTGTTTGAATCAATTTTAAACGTTTTAATGGAATTCGGTGGGGACTGGAACGGTTTATGCGGGTTTAGAGATGTTTCGCCGGCAATATTGTTTAGCGTCGTTTAGACGGCATTAGGGTGGGATAGAGACCTAAAAGCTGTTTTGAGGCGTGAACAGTTGCTTTGAATGGTGTAAAGCGGTTTTAAGGTGTATACAACCAGAACCATAACCCCAAACCTAATCTTAACCCTAACACTAACTCCAACCCTAAACCTAACCCTAACTACATCGCTAACCACAACCCGGATCCCTAAGCTTAACATTAACCGCAACACGAACCCTAACCCTAACCCTAACCCTAACCCTAACCCTAACCCATAACCCTAACCCTAACCCTAACCCCAACCCCAACGCTAACGCTAACCATATCCCTAACCCGA
The DNA here is from genome assembly GCA_963514005.1 of Raja brachyura. Next base: position 59,756,465 of record OY740795.1, on the reverse strand, counting down.
ACCCTAACACTAACGCTAACCCTAACCCTAACCCTAAGCCTAACCCTAACCCTAACCCTAACCCTAACACTAACGCTGACCCTAACCCTCACCCTCACCCTAACCCTAACCCTAACGCTAACCCTAACCCTAACCTTAGGTTTAGATGCATATCGATGGGTTTCGACGAGCTGTTTAGAGAGCTTTAGGGTTTAGAAGTGTTTGGAGTGGTTTCATACGATGTAAAGCTGTTTGGTGTGGTTTAAACGCTGGATGGCTCAAGAAGGTGTTTGGAGGGGTTCAGAGAGGTAAAGAGTAGTTTGGAATGGTTTGGATTGGTTAGGAGAGTTTTAGAGTGTTTACATGGCTTTTGATTGATTATGAGAGATTTTGGAGGGCAGTCGAGTGGTTCAGGTGGTTTCGAGATGTTTAGAAGGGTTTGGATGTTTTTTGACGTGTTTAAGGAATTTGGAGAGGTTTGAATGAGTTAGGTGGGTTTTAGATGGGATTAGATTGGGAAGAGCTGTTTAGAGGAGTTTAAGCGTGTTTTAATCAATTTTAAAGGTTTTAATGGGATTGGAACGGTTTATACGGGTTTAGAGATGTTTTGCCGGCAATATAGTTTAGCGTCGTTTAGACGGCATTAGGGTGGGATAGAGACGTATAAAGCTGTTTTGAGGCGTGAACAGTTGCTTAGAATCGTGTAAAGCGGTTTTAAGGTGTATACAACCAGAACCATAACCCTAAACCTAATCTTAACCCTAACACTAACTCCAACCCTAACCCTAACCCTAACTACATCGCTAACCACAACCCGGATTCCTGAGCTTAACATTAACCGCAACAAGAACACTAACCCTAACGCTAACCCTAGCCGTAACCCTAACCCTAACCCTAACCCTAACCCTAACCCTAACCCTAACCCTAACCCTAACCCTTACCCTAGCCCTAGCCATAGCCCTAGCCCTAGCCCCAGCCCTAGCCCTACCCTAACCCTAACCCTAACCCTAACCCTAACCCTAACCGTCACCCTAACCCTAACCCTAACCCTAACCCTAACCCTAACCCTAACCCTAACCCTAACATTAACCCTAGCCCTAACCCTAACATTAACCCTAGCCCTAACCCTAAACCTAACCCTAACCCTAACCCCAACACTAACCCTAAGCCTAACCCTAACGCTAACCCTAACCCTAACACTAATCCTAACCCTAACGCTAACCCTAAGCCTAACCCTAACCCTAACCCTAACCCTAACCCAAACCCTCACTAACGCTGACCCTAACCCTCACCCTCACCCTAACCCTAACCCTAACCCTAACCCTAACCCTAACCGTCACCCTAAACCTAACCCTAACCCTAACCCTAACCCCAACGGTAACCCATAACCCTAACCCTAACCCTATCCCCAACCCCAACCCTAACGCTAAACCCATCCCTAACCCTAACCCTAACACTGACCCTAACCATAACCCCAACCTTAACCCTATCCTTAAGCCTAACACTAAC
>OY740795.1:59747477-59752477 GCA_963514005.1 Raja brachyura | reverse complement strand
GATGTAAAGCTGTTTGGTGTGGTTCAAACGCTGGATGGATTTAGAAAGTGTTGGAAGGGGTTCAGAGAGGTAAAGAGTTGTTTGGAATGGTTTGGATTGGTTAGGAGAGGTTTAGAGTGTTTACATGGCTTTTGATTGATTATGAGAGATTTTGGAGGGCAGTCGAGTGGTTCTGGTGGTTTCGAGATGTTTAGAAGAGTTTGGATGGTTTTCGACATGTTTAAGGAATTTGGAGAGGTTTGAATTAGTTACGTGGGTATTAGATGGGATTAGATTAGGAAGAGGTGTTTAGAGGAGTTGAGGCGTGTTTGAATCAATTTTAAAGGTTTTAATGGGATTCGGTGGGGATTGGAACGGTTTATGCGGGTTTAGAGATGTTTCGCCGGCAATATTGTTTAGCGTCGTTTAGACGGCATTAGGGTTGGATAGAGACGTATAAAGCTGTTTTGAGGCGTGAACAGTTGCTTTGAATGGTGTAAAGCGGTTTTAAGGTGTATACAAACAGAACCATAACCCTAAACCTAATCTTAACCCTAACACTAACTCCAACCCTAAACCTAACCCTAACTACATCGCTAACCACAACCCGGATCCCTAAGCTTAACATTAACCGCAACACGAACCCTAACCCTAACCCTAACCCTAACCCTAACCCTAACCCTAACCCTAACCCTAAACCTAACCCTAACCCTAACCCTAACCGTAACCCATAACCCTAACCCTAACCCCAACCCCAACCCTAACGCTAACCCTATCCCTAACCCTAACCCTAACACTAACCCTAACCCTAACCCTAAGCCTAACCCTAACCCTAACCCTAACACTAACCCTAACCCTAACCACAACACGAACCCTAACCCGAACCCTAACCCTAACCCTAACCCTAACCCTAAACATAACCCTAACCCTAACCCTTACCCTCACCCTCACCCTAACCCTAACCCTAACCCTAACCCTAACGCTAACCCTAACCCTAACCCTAACCCTAACCCTAACCCTACCGCTAACCCTAACCCTAACCCTAGGTTTAGATGCATATCGATGGGTTTCGACGAGTTGTTTAGAGAGCTTTAGGGTTTAGAAGTGTTTGGAGTGGTTACATACGATGTAAAGCTGTTTGGTGTGGTTTAAACGCTGGATGGATTTAGAAGGTGTTTGGAGGGGTTCAGAGAGGTAAAGAGTAGTTTGGAATGGTTTGGATTGGTTAGGAGAGGTTTAGAGTGTTTACATGGCTTTTGATTGATTATGAGAGATTTTGGAGGGCAGTCGAGTGGTTCTGGTGGTTTCGAGATGTTTAGAAGAGTTTGGATGGTGTTCGACGTGTTTAAGGAATTTGGAGAGGTTTGAATTAGTTAGGTGGGTTTTAGATGGGATTAGATTGGGAAGAGGGGTTTTGAGGAGTTTAGGCGTGTTTAAATCAATTTTAAAGGTTTTAATGGGGTTCGGTGGGGATTGGAACGGTTTATGCGGGTTTAGAGATGTCTTGCCGGCAATATTGTTTAGCGTCGTTTAGACGGCTTTAGGGTGGGACACTGACGTATAAAGCTGTTTTGAGGCGTGAACAGTTGCTCAGAATCGTGTAAAGCGGTTTTAAGGTGTATACAACCAGAACCATAACCCTAAACCTAATCTTAACCCTAACACTAACTCCAACCCGAAACCAAACCCTAACTTCATCGCTAACCCCAACCCGGAACCCTAAGCTTAACATTAACCACAACACGAAACCTAACCCTAACCCTAACCCTAACCCTAACCCTAACCCTAACCCGAACCCTAACCCTAACCCTGACCCTAACCGTAACCCTAACCCTAACCCTAACCCTAACCCTAACCCTAACCCCAGCCCCAACCCTAACGCTAACCCTATCCCTAAACCTAACACACACCCCAACGCTAACCCTAACCCTAAACCTAGGTTTAGATGCATATCGATGTGTTTCGACGGGCTGTTTAGATAGCTTTCGGGTTAGAAGTGTTTGGAGTGGTTTCATACGATGTAAAGCTGTTTGGTGTGGTTTAAACGCTGGATGGATTTAGAAGGTGTTTGGAGGGGTTCAGAGAGGTAAAGAGTAGTTTGGAATGGTTTGGATTGGTTAGGAGAGGTTTAGAGTGTTTACATGGCTTTTGATTGATTATGAGAGATTTTAGAGGGCGGTCGAGTGGTTCTGGATGTATCGAGATGTTTAGAAGGGTTTAGATGGTTTTCGACGTGGTTAAGGAATTTGGAGAGGTTTGAATTAGTTAGGTGGGTTTTAGATGGGATTAGATTGGGAAGAGGTGTTTAGAGGAGTATAGGGGTGTTTAAATCAATTTTATGGGTTTTAATGGGGTTCGATAGGGATTGGAACGGTTTATGCGGGTTTAGAGATGTTTTGCCGGCAATATTGTTTAGCGTCGTTTAGACGGCTTTAGGGTGGGGTAGAGACGTATAAAGCTGTTTTGAGGCGTGCACAGTTGCTTAGAATCGTGTAAAGCGGTTTTAAGGTGTATACAACCAGAACCAGAACCCTAAACCTAATCGTAACCCTAACACTAACTCCAACCCTAACCCTAACCCTAACACTTGCCCTAACCCTAACCCTTGCCCTAACCCTAACCCTAACCCTAACCCTAACCCTAACCCTAACCCTAACGGTAACCCATAACCCTAACCCTAACCCTAACACCAACCCCAACCCTAACGCTAACCCTATCCCTAACCCTAACCCTAACACTAATCCTAACCCTTACCCTAAGCCTAACCCTAACCCTAACCCTAACCCTAACACCAACCCCAACCCTAACGCTAACCCTATCCCTAACCCTAACCCTAACCCTAACCCTAACCCTAACCCTAACCCTAACCCTAAACCTAACCCTAACCCTAACCCTAACCCTAAACCTAACCCTAACCCTAACCCTAACCCTAACCGTAACCCATAACCCTAACCCTAAACCTAACCCCAACCCCAACCCTAACGCTAACCCTATCCCTAACCCTAACCCTAACTCTAAACCTAAACCTAACTATAACACTAAGCCTAACCCCAACCCTAACCCATACCCCAACGCTAATCCTAACCCTAAACCTAGGTTTAGATGCATATCGATGGGTTTCGACGAGCTTGTTTAGAGAGCTTTAGGGTTTAGAAGTGTTTGGAGTGGTTTCATACGATGCAAAGCTGTTTGGTGTGGTTTAAACGCTGCATGGATTTAGAAGGTGATTGGAGGGGTTCAGAGAGGTAAAGAGTAGTTTGGAATGGTTTGGATTGGTTAGGAGAGGTTTAGAGTGTTTACATGGCTTTTGATTGATTATGAGAGATTTTGGAGGGCAGTCGAGTGGTTCTGGTGGTTTCGAGATGTTTAGAAGGGTTTGGATGTTTTTCGACGTGTTTAAGGAATTTGGAGGTTTGAATTAATTAGGTGGGTTTTAGATGGGATTAGATTGGGAAGAGGTGTTTATAGGAGTTTGGGGGTGTTTAAATCAATTTTAAAGGTTTTAATGGGGTTCGGTGGGGATTGGAACGGTTTATGCGGGTTCAGAGATATTTTGCCGGCAATATTGTTTAGCGTCGTTTAGACGGATTAGTGTGGGATACAGACATAAAGTTGTTTTGAGGCGTGAACAGTTGCTTAGAATCGTGTAAAGCGGTTTTAAGGTGTATACAACCAGAACCCTAACCCTAACCCTAACCCTAACCCGGAAACCTAAGCTTAACATTAACCACAACACGAACCCTAACCCTAAACCTAACCCTAACCCTAACCCTAACCCTAACCCGAACCCTAACCCTAACCCTAACCGTAACCCATAACCCTAACCCTAACCCTAACCCCAACCCCAACCCTAACGCTAACCCTATCCCTAACCCTAACCCATATCCCAACGCTAAACCTAACCCTAACCCTAGGTTTAGATGCATATCGATGGGTTTCGAAGAGCTGTTTAGAGAGCTTTAGGGTTAAGAAGTGTTTGGAGTGGTTTCATACGATATAAAGCTGTTTGGTGTGGTTTAAACGCTGGATGTATTTAGAAGGTGTTTGGAGGGGTTCAGAGAGGTAAAGAGTAGTTTGGAATGGTTTGGATGGTTAGGAGAGGTTTGAGTGTTTACATGGCTTTTGATTAATTATGAGAGATTTTGGAGGGCAGTCGAGTGGTTCTGGTGGTTTCGAGATGTTTAGAAGGGCTGGATGGTTTTCGACGTGTTTAAGGAATTTGGAGCGGTTTGAATTAGTTAGGTGGGTTTTAGATGGGATTAGATTGGGAAGAGGTGTGTAGAGGAGTTTAGGGGTGTTTAAATCAATTTTAAGGGTTTTAATGGGGTTCGGTGGGGATTGGAACGGTTTATGCGGGTTTAGAGATGTTTTACCGGCAATATTGTTTAGCATCGTATAAACCGCTTTAGGGTGGGATACAGACGTATAAAGCTGTTTTGAGGCGTGAACAGTTGCTTAGAATCGTGAAAAGCGGTTTTAAGGTGTATACAACCAGAACCATAACGCTAAACCTAATCTTAACCCTAACACTAACTCCAACCCGAAACCTAACCCTAACTTCATCGCTAACCCCAACCCGGAACCCTAAGCTTAACATTAACCGCAACACGAACCCTAACCCTAACCCTAACCCGAACCCTAACCCTAACCCTAACCCGAACCCTAACCCTAACCCTAACCCTAACCCTAACCCTAACCCTAACGCTGACCCTAACCCTCACCCTCACCCTAACCCTAACCCGAACCGTAACCCATAACCCTAACCCTAACCCTAACCCCAACCCCAACCCTAACGCTAACCCTATCCCTAACCCTAACCCATACCCCAACGCTAATCCTAACCCTAACCCTAGGTTTAGATGCATATCGATGGGTTTCGACGAGGTGTTTAGAGAGCTTCAGGGATTAGAAGTGTTTGGAGTGGTTTCATACGATGTAAAGCTGTTTGGTGTGGTTTAAACGCTGGATGGATTTAGAAGGTGTTTGGAGGGGTTCAGAGAGGTAAAGAGTAGTTTGGAATG
>OY740795.1:59534977-59742477 GCA_963514005.1 Raja brachyura | reverse complement strand
TCTGGCGGAGTGGTTTTGGGTCTGGCGGAGTGGGTTTGGGTCTGGCGGAGTGGGTTTGGGTCTGGCGGAGTAAGTTTGGGTGTGGCGGAGTGGGTTTGGGTCTGGCGGAGTGGGTTTGGGTCTGGCGGAGTGGGGTTGGGTCTGGCGGAGTGGGTTTGGGTCTGGCGGAGTGGGTTTGGGTCTGGCGGAATTGGTATGGGTCTGGCGGAGGGGGTTTGGGTCTGGCGGAGTGGTTTTGGATCTGGCGGAGTGGGTTTGGGTCTGCAGGAGTGGGTTTGGGTCTGGCGGAATTGGTATGGGTGTGGCGGAGGGGGTTTGGGTCTGGCGGAGTGGTTTTGGATCTGGCGGAGTGGGTTTGGGTCTGGCGGAGTGGGGTTGGGTCTGGCGGAGTGGGCTTCGGTCTGGCGGAGTGGGTTTGGGTCTGGCGGAGTGGGGTTGGGTCTGGCGGAGTGGGCTTGAGTCTGGCGGAGTGGGTTTGGGTCTGGCGGAGTGGGTTTGGGTCTGGCGGAGTGTGTTTGGGTCTGGCGGAGTGGGTTTTGGTCTGGCGGAGAGGGTTTGGGTCTGGCGGAGTGGGTTTGGGTCTGGCGGAGTGGGTTTGGGTCTGGCGGAGTGGGTTTTTGTCTGGCGGAGTGGGTTTGGGTCTGGCGGAGTGGGTTTGGGTCTGGCGGTGTTGGTATGGGTCTGGCGGAGGGGGTTTGGGTCTGGCGGAGTGGTTTTGGATGTGGCGGAGTGGGTTTGGGGCTGGCGGAGTGGGTTTGGGTCTGGCGGAGTGGGTTTGGGTCTGGCGAAGTGGGGTTGGGTCTGGCGGTGTGGGCTTGGGTCTGGCGGAGTGGGTTTGGGTCTGGCGGAGTGGGTTTGGGTCTGGCGGAGTAAGTTTGGGTGTGGCAGAGTGGGTTTGGGTCTGGCGGAGTGGGTTTGGGTCTGGCGGAGTGGGGTTGGGTCTGGCGGAGTGGGTTTGGGTCTGGCGGAGTGGGTTTGGGTCTGGCGCAGTGGGTTTGGGTCTGGCGGAGTGGGCTTGGGTCTGGCGGAGTGGGTTTGGGTCTGGTGGAGTGGGTTTGGGTCTGGCGGAGTGGGTTTGGGTCTGGCGGAGTGGGTTTGGGTCTGGCGGAGTGGGTTTGGGACTGGCGGAGTGGGTTTGGGTCTGGCGGAGTGGGTTTGGGTTTGGGGGAGTGGGTTTGGGTCTGGCGGAGTGGGTTGTGGTCTGGCGGAGTGGGTTCGGGTCTGGCGGAGTGGGTTCGAGTCTGGCGGAGTGGGTTCTGGTCTGGCGGTGTGGGTTCGGATCTGGCGGAGTGGGTTCGGGTCTGGCGGAGTGGGATCGGGTCTGGCGGAGAGGGTTCGGGTCTGGCGGAGTGGGTTTGGGTCTGGCGGAGTGGGTTTGGGTCTGGCGGAGTGGGCTTGGGGCTGGCGGAGTGGGTTTGGGTCTGGCGGAGTGGGTTTGGGTCTAGCGGAGTGGGTTTGGGTCTGGCGATGTGGGGTTGGGTCTGGCGGAGTGGGTTTGGGTCTGGCGGAGTGGGGTTGGGTCTGGCGGAGTGGGTTTGGGTCTGGCGGAGTGGGTTTGGGTCTGGCGCAGTGGGTTTGGGTCTGGCGGAGTGGGCTTGGGTCTGGCGGAGTGGGTTTGGGTCTGGCGGAGTGGGTTTGGGTCTGGCGGAGTGGGTTTGGGTTTGGGGGAGTGGGTTTGGGTCTGGCGGAGTGGGTTGTGGTCTGGCGGAGTGGGTTCGGGTCTGGCGGAGTGGGTTCGAGTCTGGCGGAGTGGGTTCTGGTCTGGCGGTGTGGGTTCGGATCTGGCGGAGTGGGTTCGGGTCTGGCGGAGTGGGATCGGGTCTGGCGGAGAGGGTTCGGGTCTGGCGGAGTGGGTTTGGGTCTGGCGGAGTGGGTTTTGGTCTGGCGGAGTGGGTTTGGGTCTGGCGGAGTGGGTTTGGGTCTGGCGCAGTGGGTTTGGGTCTGGCGGAGTGGGCTTGGGTCTGGCGGAGTGGGTTTGGGTCTGGCGGAGTGGGGTTTGGTCTGGCGGAGTGGGCTTGGGTCTGGCGGAGTGGGTTTGGGTCTGGCGGAGTGGGGTTGGGTATGGCGGAAAGGGTTTGGGTCTGGCGGAGTGGGTTTGGGTCTGGCGGAGTGGGTTTGGGTCTGGCGGAGTGGGTTTGGGTCCGGCGGAGTGGGTTTGGGGTCTGGCGGAGTGGGTTTGGGTCTGGCGGAGTGGGTTTTGGTCTGGCGGAGTGGGTTTGGGTCTGGCGGAGTGGGTTTGGGTCTGGCGGAGTGGGTTTGGGTCTGGCTGAGTGGGTTTGGGTCTGGCGGAGTGGGTCTGCGTCTGGCGGAGTGGGTTTGGGTCTCGCGGAGTGGGTTTGGGTCTGGCGGAGTGGGTTAGGGTCTGTCGGAGTGGGTTTGGGTCTGGCGGTGGGTTTGGGTATGGCAGAGTCGGTTTGGGTCTGGCGAAGTGGGGTTGGGTCTGGCGGTGTGGGCTTGGGTCTGGCGGAGTGGGTTTGGGTCTGGCGGAGTGGGTTTGGGTCTGGCGGAGTGGGTTTGGGTCTGGCGGAGTGGGTTTTGGTCTGGCGGAGTGGGGTTGGGTCTGGCGGAGTGGGCTTGGGTTTGGCAGAGTGGGTTTGGGTCTGGCGGAGTGGGTTTGGGTCTGGCGGAGTGGGTTTGGGTCTGGCGGAGTGGGTTTTGGTCCGGCCGGGTGGGTTTGGGTCTGGCGGAGTGGTTTTGGGTCCGGCGGAGTGGGTTTGGTGTCTGGCGGAGTGGGTTTGTGTCTGGCGGAGTGGGTTTGGGGCTGGCGGAGTGGGTTTGGGTCTGGCGGAGTGGGTTTTGGTCTGGCGGAGTGGGACTGGGTCTGGCGGAGTGCGTTTGGGTCTGGCGGAGTGGATATGGGTCTGGCGGAGTGGGTTTGGGTCTGGCGGAGTGGGTTTGGGGTCTGGCGGAATGGGTTTGTGTTTGGCGGAGTGGGTTTGGGTCTGGCGGAGTAAGTTTGGGTCTGGCGGAGTGGGTTTGGGTCTGGCGGAGTGGGTTTGGGTTTGGCGGAGAGGGTTTGGGTCTGGCGGAGTGGGTTCGGGTCTGGCGGATTGGGTTTGGGTCTGTCGGAGTGTGTTCGGGTCTGGCGGAGTGGGTTGGGGTCTGGCGGAGTGGGTTCGGGTCTGGCGGAGTGGGTTCGGATCTGGCGGAGTGGGTTCGGGTCTGGCGGAGTGTGCTCGGGTCTGGCGGAGTGGGTTCGGGTCTGGCGGAGTGGGTTTGGGTCTGGCGGGGTGGGTTTGTGTCTGGCGGAGTGGGTTTGGGTCTGGCGGAGTGGGTTAGGGTCTGGCAGAGTGGGTTTGGGTCTGGCGGTGGGTTTGGGTCTGGCGGTGGGTTTGGGTATGGCAGAGTCGGTTTGGGTCTGGCGGAGTGGGTTTGGGTCTGGCGGAGAGGGTCTGGGTCTGGCGGAGTGGGTTTGGGTCTTGCGGAGTGGGTTTGGGTCTGGCGGAGTGGGTTTGGGTCTGGCGGAGTGGGTTTGGGGTCTGGCGGAGTGGGTTTGGGTCTGGCGGAGTGTGTTTGGTTCTGGCGGAGTGGGTTTGGGTCTGTCGGAGTGGGCTTGGGTCTGGCGGAGTGGGCTTGGGTCTGGCGGAGTGGGCTTGAGTCTGGCGGAGTGGGTTTGGGTCTGGCGGAGTGTGTTTGGGTCTGGCGGAGTGGGTTTGGGTCTGGCGGAGTGGGTTTGGGTCTGGCGGAGTGGGTTTGGGTCTGTCGGAGTGGGTTTGACTCTGGCGGAGTGGGTTTGTGTCTGGCGGAGTTGGTATGGGTCTGGCGGAGTGTGTTTGGTTCTGGCGGAGTGGGTTTGGGTCTGGCGGAGTGGGCTTGGGTCTGGCGGAGTGGGCTTGGGTCTGGCGGAGTGGGCTTGAGTCTGGCGGAGTGGGTTTGGGTCTGGCGGAGTGTGTTTGGGTCTGGCGGAGTGGGTTTGGGTCTGGCGGTGTGGGCTTCGGTCTGGTGGAGTGGGTTTGGGGCTGGCGGAGTGGGTTTGGGTCTGGCGGAGTGGGTTTGGGTCTGGCGGAGTGGGCTTGGGGCTGGCGGAGTGGGTTTGGGTCTGGCGGAGTGTGTTTGGGTCTGGCGGAGTGGGTTTTGGTCTGGCGGAGAGGGTTTGGGTCTGGCGGAGTGGGTTTGGGTCTGGCGGAGTGGGTTTGGGTCTGGCGGAGTGGGTTTTTGTCTGGCGGAGTGGGTTTGGGTCTGGCGGAGTGGGTTTGGGTCTGGCGGTGTTGGTATGGGTCTGGCGGAGGGGGTTTGGGTCTGGCGGAGTGGTTTTGGATGTGGCGGAGTGGGTTTGGGGCTGGCGGAGTGGGTTTGGGTCTGGCGGAGTGGGTTTGGGTCTGGCGAAGTGGGGTTGGGTCTGGCGGTGTGGGCTTGGGTCTGGCGGAGTGGGTTTGGGTCTGGCGGAGTGGGTTTGGGTCTGGCGGAGTAAGTTTGGGTGTGGCAGAGTGGGTTTGGGTCTGGCGGAGTGGGTTTGGGTCTGGCGGAGTGGGGTTGGGTCTGGCGGAGTGGGTTTGGGTCTGGCGGAGTGGGTTTGGGTCTGGCGCAGTGGGTTTGGGTCTGGCGGAGTGGGCTTGGGTCTGGCGGAGTGGGTTTGGGTCTGGCGGAGTGGGTTTGGGTCTGGCGGAGTGGGTTTGGGTCTGGCGGAGTGGGTTTGGGTCTGGCGGAGTGGGTTTGGGACTGGCGGAGTGGGTTTGGGTCTGGCGGAGTGGGTTTGGGTTTGGGGGAGTGGGTTTGGGTCTGGCGGAGTGGGTTGTGGTCTGGCGGAGTGGGTTCGGGTCTGGCGGAGTGGGTTCGAGTCTGGCGGAGTGGGTTCTGGTCTGGCGGTGTGGGTTCGGATCTGGCGGAGTGGGTTCGGGTCTGGCGGAGTGGGATCGGGTCTGGCGGAGAGGGTTCGGGTCTGGCGGAGTGGGTTTGGGTCTGGCGGAGTGGGTTTGGGTCTGGCGGAGTGGGCTTGGGGCTGGCGGAGTGGGTTTGGGTCTGGCGGAGTGGGTTTGGGTCTAGCGGAGTGGGTTTGGGTCTGGCGATGTGGGGTTGGGTCTGGCGGAGTGGGTTTGGGTCTGGCGGAGTGGGGTTGGGTCTGGCGGAGTGGGTTTGGGTCTGGCGGAGTGGGTTTGGGTCTGGCGCAGTGGGTTTGGGTCTGGCGGAGTGGGCTTGGGTCTGGCGGAGTGGGTTTGGGTCTGGCGGAGTGGGTTTGGGTCTGGCGGAGTGGGTTTGGGTCTGGCGGAGTGGGTTTGGGTCTGGCGGAGTGGGTTTGGGACTGGCGGAGTGGGTTTGGGTCTGGCGGAGTGGGTTTGGGTTTGGGGGAGTGGGTTTGGGTCTGGCGGAGTGGGTTGTGGTCTGGCGGAGTGGGTTCGGGTCTGGCGGAGTGGGTTCGAGTCTGGCGGAGTGGGTTCTGGTCTGGCGGTGTGGGTTCGGATCTGGCGGAGTGGGTTCGGGTCTGGCGGAGTGGGATCGGGTCTGGCGGAGAGGGTTCGGGTCTGGCGGAGTGGGTTTGGGTCTGGCGGAGTGGGTTTTGGTCTGGCGGAGTGGGTTTGGGTCTGGCGGAGTGGGTTTGGGTCTGGCGCAGTGGGTTTGGGTCTGGCGGAGTGGGCTTGGGTCTGGCGGAGTGGGTTTGGGTCTGGCGGAGTGGGGTTTGGTCTGGCGGAGTGGGCTTGGGTCTGGCGGAGTGGGTTTGGGTCTGGCGGAGTGGGGTTGGGTATGGCGGAAAGGGTTTGGGTCTGGCGGAGTGGGTTTGGGTCTGGCGGAGTGGGTTTGGGTCTGGCGGAGTGGGTTTGGGTCCGGCGGAGTGGGTTTGGGGTCTGGCGGAGTGGGTTTGGGTCTGGCGGAGTGGGTTTTGGTCTGGCGGAGTGGGTTTGGGTCTGGCGGAGTGGGTTTGGGTCTGGCGGAGTGGGTTTGGGTCTGGCTGAGTGGGTTTGGGTCTGGCGGAGTGGGTCTGCGTCTGGCGGAGTGGGTTTGGGTCTCGCGGAGTGGGTTTGGGTCTGGCGGAGTGGGTTAGGGTCTGTCGGAGTGGGTTTGGGTCTGGCGGTGGGTTTGGGTATGGCAGAGTCGGTTTGGGTCTGGCGAAGTGGGGTTGGGTCTGGCGGTGTGGGCTTGGGTCTGGCGGAGTGGGTTTGGGTCTGGCGGAGTGGGTTTGGGTCTGGCGGAGTGGGTTTGGGTCTGGCGGAGTGGGTTTTGGTCTGGCGGAGTGGGGTTGGGTCTGGCGGAGTGGGCTTGGGTTTGGCAGAGTGGGTTTGGGTCTGGCGGAGTGGGTTTGGGTCTGGCGGAGTGGGTTTGGGTCTGGCGGAGTGGGTTTTGGTCCGGCCGGGTGGGTTTGGGTCTGGCGGAGTGGTTTTGGGTCCGGCGGAGTGGGTTTGGTGTCTGGCGGAGTGGGTTTGTGTCTGGCGGAGTGGGTTTGGGGCTGGCGGAGTGGGTTTGGGTCTGGCGGAGTGGGTTTTGGTCTGGCGGAGTGGGACTGGGTCTGGCGGAGTGCGTTTGGGTCTGGCGGAGTGGATATGGGTCTGGCGGAGTGGGTTTGGGTCTGGCGGAGTGGGTTTGGGGTCTGGCGGAATGGGTTTGTGTTTGGCGGAGTGGGTTTGGGTCTGGCGGAGTAAGTTTGGGTCTGGCGGAGTGGGTTTGGGTCTGGCGGAGTGGGTTTGGGTTTGGCGGAGAGGGTTTGGGTCTGGCGGAGTGGGTTCGGGTCTGGCGGATTGGGTTTGGGTCTGTCGGAGTGTGTTCGGGTCTGGCGGAGTGGGTTGGGGTCTGGCGGAGTGGGTTCGGGTCTGGCGGAGTGGGTTCGGATCTGGCGGAGTGGGTTCGGGTCTGGCGGAGTGTGCTCGGGTCTGGCGGAGTGGGTTCGGGTCTGGCGGAGTGGGTTTGGGTCTGGCGGGGTGGGTTTGTGTCTGGCGGAGTGGGTTTGGGTCTGGCGGAGTGGGTTAGGGTCTGGCAGAGTGGGTTTGGGTCTGGCGGTGGGTTTGGGTCTGGCGGTGGGTTTGGGTATGGCAGAGTCGGTTTGGGTCTGGCGGAGTGGGTTTGGGTCTGGCGGAGAGGGTCTGGGTCTGGCGGAGTGGGTTTGGGTCTTGCGGAGTGGGTTTGGGTCTGGCGGAGTGGGTTTGGGTCTGGCGGAGTGGGTTTGGGGTCTGGCGGAGTGGGTTTGGGTCTGGCGGAGTGTGTTTGGTTCTGGCGGAGTGGGTTTGGGTCTGTCGGAGTGGGCTTGGGTCTGGCGGAGTGGGCTTGGGTCTGGCGGAGTGGGCTTGAGTCTGGCGGAGTGGGTTTGGGTCTGGCGGAGTGTGTTTGGGTCTGGCGGAGTGGGTTTGGGTCTGGCGGAGTGGGTTTGGGTCTGGCGGAGTGGGTTTGGGTCTGTCGGAGTGGGTTTGACTCTGGCGGAGTGGGTTTGTGTCTGGCGGAGTTGGTATGGGTCTGGCGGAGTGTGTTTGGTTCTGGCGGAGTGGGTTTGGGTCTGGCGGAGTGGGCTTGGGTCTGGCGGAGTGGGCTTGGGTCTGGCGGAGTGGGCTTGAGTCTGGCGGAGTGGGTTTGGGTCTGGCGGAGTGTGTTTGGGTCTGGCGGAGTGGGTTTGGGTCTGGCGGTGTGGGCTTCGGTCTGGTGGAGTGGGTTTGGGGCTGGCGGAGTGGGTTTGGGTCTGGCGGAGTGGGTTTGGGTCTGGCGGACTGGGCTTGGGGCTGGCGGAGTGGGTTTGGGTCTGGCGGAGTGGGTTTGGGTCTGGCGGAGTGGGTTTGGGTCTGGCGAAGTGGGGTTGGGTCTGGCGGTGTGGGCTTGGGTCTGGCGGAGTGGGTTGGGTCTGGCTGAGTGGGTTTGGGTCTGGCGGAGTGGGTTTGGGTCTGGCGGAGTGGGTTTTGGTCTGGCGGAGTGGGTTTGGGTCTGGCGGAGTGGGTTTGGGTCTGGCGCAGTGGGTTTGGGTCTGGCGGAGTGGGCTTGGGTCTGGCGGAGTGGGTTTGCGTCTGGCGGAGTGGGGTTGGGTCTGGCGGAGTGGGCTTGGGTCTGGCGGAGTGGGTTTGGGTCTGGCGGAGTGGGGTTGGGTATGGCGGAAAGGGTTTGGGTCTGGCGGAGTGGGTTTGGGTCTGGCGGAGTGGGTTTGGGTCTGGCGGAGTGGGTTTGGGTCCGGCGGAGTGGGTTTGGGGTCTGGCGGAGTGGGTTTGGGTCTGGCGGAGTGGGTTTTGGTCTTGCGGAGTGGGTTTGGGTCTGGCGGAGTGGGTTTGGGTCTGGCGGAGTGGGTTTGGGTCTGGCTGAGTGGGTTTTGGTCTGGCGGAGTGGGTTTGGGTCTGGCGGAGTGGGTTTGGGTCTGGCGCAGTGGGTTTGGGTCTGGCGGAGTGGGCTTGGGTCTGGCGGAGTGGGTTTGCGTCTGGCGGAGTGGGGTTGGGTCTGGCGGAGTGGGCTTGGGTCTGGCGGAGTGGGTTTGGGTCTGGCGGAGTGGGGTTGGGTATGGCGGAAAGGGTTTGGGTCTGGCGGAGTGGGTTTGGGTCTGGCGGAGTGGGTTTGGGTCTGGCGGAGTGGGTTTGGGTCCGGCGGAGTGGGTTTGGGGTCTGGCGGAGTGGGTTTGGGTCTGGCGGAGTGGGTTTTGGTCTTGCGGAGTGGGTTTGGGTCTGGCGGAGTGGGTTTGGGTCTGGCGGAGTGGGTTTGGGTCTGGCTGAGTGGGTTTGGGTCTGGCGGAGTGGGTCTGCGTCTGGCAGAGTGGGTTTGGGTCTCGCGGAGTGGGTTTGGTTCTGGCGGAGTGGGTTTGGGTCTGGCGGAGTTGGTATGGGTCTGGCGGAGGGGGTTAGGGTCTGGCGGAGTGGTTTTGGATCTGGCGGAGTGGGTTTGGGGCTGGCGGAGTG
Source organism: Raja brachyura (assembly GCA_963514005.1). The sequence goes on along the minus strand of OY740795.1, from coordinate 59,733,688 downwards.
GGTTTGGGTCTGGCGGAGTGGGTTTGGGTCTGGCGGAGTGGGTTTGGGTCTGGCGAAGTGGGGTTGGGTCTGGCGGTGTGGGCTTGGGTCTGGCGGAGTGGATTTGGGTCTGGCGGAGTGGGTTTGGGTCTGGCGGAGTGGGTTTGGGTCTGGCGGAGTGGGTTTTGGTCTGGCGGAGTGGGGTTGGGTCTGGCGGAGTGGGTTTGGGTCTGGCAGAGTGGGTTTGGGTCTGGCGGAGTGGGTTTGGGTCTGGCGGAGTGGGTTTTGGTCTGGCGGAGTGGGTTTGGGTCTGGTGGAGTGGTTTTGGGTCCGGTGGAGTGGGTTTGGTGTCTGGCGGAGTCGGTTTGGTGTCTGGCGGAGTGGGTTTGGGTCTGGCGGAGTGGGTTTTGGTCTGGCGGAGTGGGATTGGGTCTGGCGGAGTGCGTTTGGGTCTGGCGGAGTGGATATGGGTCTGGCGGAGTGGGTTTGGGTCTGGCGGAGTGGGTTTGGGGTCTGGCGGAATGGGTTTGTGTTTGGCGGAGTGGGTTTGGGTCTGGCGGAGTAAGTTTGGGTCTGGCGGAGTGGGTTTGGGTCTGGCGGAGTGGGTTTGGGTTTGGCGGAGAGGGTTTGGGTCTGGCGGAGTGGGTTCGGGTCTGGCGGATTGGGTTTGGGTCTGTCGGAGTGGGTTCGGGTCTGGCGGAGTGGGTTGGGGTCTGGCGGAGTGGGTTCGGGTCTGGCGGAGTGGGTTCGGATCTGGCGGAGTGGGTTCGGGTCTGGCGGAGTGTGTTCGGGTCTGGCGGAGTGGGTTCGGGTCTGGCGGAGTGGGTGTGGGTCTGGCGGAGTGGGTTTGGGTCTGGCAGGGTGGGTTTGTGTCTGGCTGAGTGGGTTTGGGTCTGGCGGAGTGGGTTAGGGTCTGGCAGAGTGGGTTTGGGTCTGGCGGTGGGTTTGGGTATGGCAGAGTTGGTTTGGTTGTGGCGGAGTGGGTTTGGGTCTGGCGGAGTGGGTTCGGGTCTGGCGGAGTGGGTTTGTGTCTGGCGGAGTGGGTTCGGGTCTGGCGGAGTGGGTTTGGGGTCTGGCGGAGTGGGTTTGGGTCTGGCGGAGTGTGTTTGGGTCTGGCGGAGTGGGTTTGGGTCTGGCGGAGTGGGTTTGGGTCTGGCGGAGTGGGCTTGGGTCTGGCGGAGTGGGCTTGGGTCTGGCGGAGTGTGTTTGGGTCTGGCGGAGTGTGTTTGGGTCTGGCGGAGTGGGTTTGGGTCTGGCGGAGTGGGTTTGGGTCTGGCGGAGTGGGTTTGGGTCTGGCGGAGTGGGTTTGGCTCTGGCGGAGTGGGTTTGGGTATGGCAGAGTCCGTTTGGGTGTGGCAGAGTGGGTTTGGGTGTGGCAGAGTGGGTTTGGGTCTGGCGGAGTGGGTTTGGGTCTGGCGGAGTGGGTTTGTGTCTGGCGGAGTGGGTTTGGGTCTGGCGGAGTGGGTTTGGGGTCTGGCGGAGTGGGGTTGGGTCTGGCGGAGTGGGCTTGGGTCTGGCGGCGTGGGTTTGGGCCCGGCGGAGTGGGGTTGGGTCCGGCGGCGTGGGCTTGGGTCCGGCGGAGTGGGTTTGGGTCTGGCAGAGTGGGTTTGGGCCTGGCGGAGTGGGGTTGGGTCTGGCGGAGTGGGCTTGGGTCTGGCGGAGTGGGTTTGGGTCTGGCGGAGTGGGTTTGGGTCTGGCGGAGTGGGTTTGGGGTCTGGCGGAGTGGGTTTGGGTCCGGCGGAGTGGGTTTGGGTCCGGCGGAGTGGGTTTGGGGTCTGGCGGAGTGGGTTTGGGTCTGGCGGAGTGGGTTTGGGTCTGGCGGAGTGGGTTTGGGTCTGGAGGAGTGGGTTTGGGTCTGGCGGAGTGGGTTTGGGTCTGGCGGAGTGGGTTTGGGTTTGGCGGAGTGGGTTTGGGTCTGGCGGGGTGGGTTTGTGTCTGGCGGAGTGGGTTTGGGTCTGGCGGAGTGGGTTAGGGTCTGGCAGAGTGGGTTTGGGTCTGGCGGTGGGTTTGGGTCTGGCGGTGGGTTTGGGTATGGCAGAGTCGGTTTGGGTGTGGCGGAGTGGGTTTGGGTCTGGCGGAGTGGGTCTGGGTCTGGCGGAGTGGGTTTGGGTCTGGCGGAGTGGGTTTGGGTCTGGCGGAGTGGGTTTGGGTCTGGCGGAGTGGGTTTGGGGTCTGGCGGAGTGGGTTTGGGTCTGGCGGAGTGTGTTTGGTTCTGGCGGAGTGGGTATGGGTCTGGCGGAGTGGGCTTGGGTCTGGCGGAGTGGGCTTGGGTCTGGCGGAGTGGGCTTGAGTCTGGCGGAGTGGGTTTGGGTCTGGCGGAGTGTGTTTGGGTCTGGCGGAGTGGGTTTGGGTCTGGCGGAGTGGGTTTGGGTCTGGCGGAGTGGGTTTGGGTCTGTCGGAGTGGGTTTGACTCTGGCGGAGTGGGTTTGTGTCTGGCGGAGTTGGTATGGGTCTGGCGGAGTGTGTTTGGTTCTGGCGGAGTGGGTTTGGGTCTGGCGGAGTGGGCTTGGGGCTGGCGGAGTGGGTTTGGGTCTGGCGGAGTGGGTTTGGGTCTGGCGGAGTGGGTTTGGGTCTGGCGAAGTGGGGTTGGGTCTGGCGGAGTGGGTTTTGGTCTGGCGGAGTGGGTTTGGGTCTGGCGGAGTGGGTTTGGGTCTGGCGGAGTGGGTTTGGGTCTGGCTGAGTGGGTTTGGGTCTGGCGGAGTGGGTCTGCATCTGGCGGAGTGGGTTTGGGTCTCGCGGAGTGGGTTTGGTTCTGGCGGAGTGGGTTTGGGTCTGGCGGAGTTGGTATGGGTCTGGCGGAGGGGGTTAGGGTCTGGCGGAGTGGTTTTGGATCTGGCGGAGTGGGTTTGGGGCTGGCGGAGTGGGTTTGGGTCTGGCGGAGTGGGTTTGGGTCTGGCGGAGTGGTTTTGGGTCTGGCGAAGTGGGGTTGGGTCTGGCGGTGTGGGCTTGGGTCTGGCGGAGTGGGTTTGGGTCTGGCGGAGTGGGTTTGGGTCTGGCGGAGTGGGTTTGGGTCTGGCGGAGTGGGTTTTGGTCTGGCGGAGTGGGGTTGGGTCTGGCGGAGTGGGTTTGGGTCTGGCAGAGTGGGTTTGGGTCTGGCGGAGTGGGTTTGGGTCTGGCGGAGTGGGTTTTGGTCTGGCAGAGTGGGTTTGGGTCTGGTGGAGTGGTTTTGGGTCCGGTGGAGTGGGTTTGGTGTCTGGCGGAGTGGGTTTGGTGTCTGGCGGAGTGGGTTTGGGTCTGGCGGAGTGGGTTTTGGTCTGGCGGAGTGGGATTGGGTCTGGCGGAGTGCGTTTGGGTCTGGCGGAGTGGATATGGGTCTGGCGGAGTGGGTTTGGGTCTGGCGGAGTAAGTTTGGGTCTGGCGGAGTGGGTTTGGGTCTGGCGGAGTGGGTTTGGGTTTGGCGGAGAGGGTTTGGGTCTGGCGGAGTGGGTTCGGGTCTGGCGGATTGGGTTTGGGTCTGTCGGAGTGGGTTCGGGTCTGGCGGAGTGGGTTGGGGTCTGGCGGAGTGGGTTCGGGTCTGGCGGAGTGGGTTCGGATCTGGCGGAGTGGGTTCGGGTCTGGCGGAGTGTGTTCGGGTCTGGCGGAGTGGGTTCGGGTCTGGCGGAGTGGGTGTGGGTCTGGCGGAGTGGGTTTGGGTCTGGCGGGGTGGGTTTGTGTCTGGCTGAGTGGGTTTGGGTCTGGCGGAGTGGGTTAGGGTCTGGCAGAGTGGGTTTGGGTCTGGCGGTGGGTTTGGGTATGGCAGAGTCGGTTTGGGTGTGGCGGAGTGGGTTTGGGTCTGGCGGAGTGGGTTCGGGTCTGGCGGAGTGGGTTTGTGTCTGGCGGAGTGGGTTCGGGTCTGGCGGAGTGGGTTTGGGGTCTGGCGGAGTGGGTTTGGGTCTGGCGGAGTGTGTTTGGGTCTGGCGGAGTGGGTTTGGGTCTGGCGGAGTGGGTTTGGGTCTGGCGGAGTGGGCTTGGGTCTGGCGGAGTGGGCTTGGGTCTGGCGGAGTGTGTTTGGGTCTGGCGGAGTGTGTTTGGGTCTGGCGGAGTGGGTTTGGGTCTGGCGGAGTGGGTTTGGGTCTGGCGGAGTGGGTTTGGGTCTGGCGGAGTGGGTTTGGCTCTGGCGGAGTGGGTTTGGGTATGGCAGAGTCCGTTTGGGTGTGGCAGAGTGGGTTTGGGTGTGGCAGAGTGGGTTTGGGTCTGGCGGAGTGGGTTTGGGTCTGGCGGAGTGGGTTTGTGTCTGGCGGAGTGGGTTTGGGTCTGGCGGAGTGGGTTTGGGGTCTGGCGGAGTGGGTTTGGGTCTGGCGGAGTGGGCTTGGGTCTGGCGGCGTGGGTTTGGGCCCGGCGGAGTGGGGTTGGGTCCGGCGGCGTGGGCTTGGGTCCGGCGGAGTGGGTTTGGGTCTGGCGGAGTGGGTTTGGGCCTGGCGGAGTGGGGTTGGGTCTGGCGGAGTGGGCTTGGGTCTGGCGGAGTGGGTTTGGGTCTGGCGGAGTGGGTTTGGGTCTGGCGGAGTGGGTTTGGGGTCTGGCGGAGTGGGTTTGGGTCCGGCGGAGTGGGTTTGGGTCCGGCGGAGTGGGTTTGGGGTCTGTCGGAGTGGGTTTGGGTCTGGCGGAGTGGGTTTGGGTCTGGCGGAGTGGGTTTGGGTCTGGAGGAGTGGGTTTGGGTCTGGCGGAGTGGGTTTGGGTCTGGCGGAGTGGGTTTGGGTTTGGCGGAGTGTGTTTGGGTCTGGCGGAGTTGGTATGGGTCTGGCGGAGGGGGTTTGGGTCTGGCGGAGTGGTTTTGGATCTGGCGGAGTGGGTTTGGGTCTGGCGTAGTGGGTTTGGGTCTGGCGGAGTGGGTTTGGGGCTGGCGGAGTGGGTTTGGGTCTGGCGGAGTGGGTTTTGGTCTGGCGGAGTGGGTTTGGGTCTGGCGGAGTGGGTTTGGGTCTGGCGCAGTGGGTTTGGGTCTGGCGGAGTGGGTTTGGGTCTGGCGGTGTGGGTTTGGGTCTGGCGGAGTGGGTTTGGGTCTGGCGGAGTGGGTTTGGGTCTGGCGGAGTGGGTTTGTGTCTGGCGGAGTGGGTTTGGGTCTGGCGGAGTGGGTTTGGGGTCTGGCGGAGTGGGTTTGGGTCTGGCGGAGTGTGTTTGGGTCTGGCGGAGTGGGTTTGGGTCTGGCGGAGTGGGTTTGGGTCTGGCGGAGTGGGCTTGGGTCTGGCGGAGTGGGCTTGGGTCTGGCGGAGTGGGTTTGGGTCTGGCGGAGTGTGTTTGGGTCTGGCGGAGTGGGTTTGGGTCTGGCGGAGTGGGTTTGGGTCTGGCGGAGTGGGTTTGGGTCTGTCGGAGTGGGTTTGGTTCTGGCGGAGTGTGTTTGGGTCTGGCGGATTGGGTTTGGGTCTGTCGGAATGGGTTCGGGTCTGGCGGAGTGGGTGGGGTCTGGCGGAGTGGGTTCGGGTCTGGCGGAGTGGGTTCGGGTCTGGCGGAGTGGGTTCGGGTCTGGCGGAATGGGTTCGGCCCTGGCGGAGTGGGTTCGGGTCTGGCGGAGTGTGTTTGGGTCTTGCGGAGTGGGTTTGGGTTTGGCGGAGTGGGTTTGGGTCTGGCGGAGTGGGTTTGGGTCTGGCGGAGTGGGTTTGGGTCTGGCGGAGTGGGTTTGGGTCTGGCGGAGTGGGTTTTGGTCTGGCGGAGTGGGCTTGTGTCTGGCGGTGTGGGTTTGGGTCTGGCGGAGTGGGTTTGGGTCTGGCGGAGTGGGTTTAGGGTCTGGCGGAGTGGGTTTGTGTCTGGCGGAGTGGGTTTGGGTCTGGCGGTGTGGGTTTGGGTCTGGCGGAGTGGGTTTGGGTCTGGCGGAGTGGGTTTGGGTCTGGCGGAGTGGGTTTGGGTCTGGCGCAGTGGGTTTGGGTCTGGCGGAGTGGGCTTGGGTCTGGCGGAGTGGGTTTGGGCCTGGCGGAGTGGGGTTGGGTCTGGCGGAGTGGGTTTGGGTCTGGCGGAGTGGGTTTGGGTTTGGCGGAGAGGGTTTGGGTCTGGCGGAGTGGGTTCGGGTCTGGCGGAGTGGGTTTGGGTCTGGAGGAGTGGGTTTGGGTCTGGCGGAGTGGGTTTGGGTCTGGCGGAGTGGGTTTGGGTTTGGCGGAGTGGGTTTGGGTCTGGCGGAGTTGGTATGGGTCTGGCGGAGGGGGTTTGGGTCTGGCGGAGTGGTTTTGGATCTGGCGGAGTGGGTTTGTGTCTGGCGGAGTGGGTTTGGGTCTGGCGGAGTGGGTTTGGGGCTGGCGGAGTGGGTTTGGGTCTGGCGGAGTGGGTTTTGGTCTGGCGGAGTGGGTTTGGGTCTGGCGGAGTGGGTTTGGGTCTGGCGCAGTGGGTTTGGGTCTGGCGGAGTGGGTTTGGGTCTGGCGGTGTGGGTTTGGGTCTGGCGGAGTGGGTTTGGGTCTGGCGGAGTGGGTTTGGGTCTGGCGGAGTGGGTTTGTGTCTGGCGGAGTGGGTTTGGGTCTGGCGGAGTGGGTTTGGGGTCTGGCGGAGTGGGTTTGGGCCTGGCGGAGTGTGTTTGGGTCTGGCGGAGTGGGTTTGGGTCTGGCGGAGTGGGTTTGGGTCTGGCGGAGTGGGCTTGGGTCTGGCGGAGTGGGCTTGGGTCTGGCGGAGTGGGTTTGGGTCTGACGGAGTGTGTTTGGGTCTGGCGGAGTGGGTTTGGGTCTGGCGGAGTGGGTTTGGGTCTGGCGGAGTGGGTTTGGGTCTGTCGGAGTGGGTTTGGTTCTGGCGGAGTGGGTTTGGGTCTGGCGGATTGGGTTTGGGTCTGTCGGAATGGGTTCGGGTCTGGCGGAGTGGGTGGGGTCTGGCGGAGTGGGTTCGGGTCTGGCGGATGGGGTTCGGGTCTGTCGGAATGGGTTCGGGTCTGGCGGAGTGGGTGGGGTCTGGCGGAGTGGGTTCGGGTCTGGCGGAGTGGGTTCGGGTCTGGCGGAGTGGGTTCGGGTCTGGCGGAATGGGTTCAGCCCTGGCGGAGTGGGTTCGGGTCTGGCGGAGTGTGTTTGGGTCTTGCGGAGTGGGTTTGGGTATGGCGGAGTGGGTTTGGGTCTGGCGGAGTGGGTTGGGTCTGGCGGAGTGGGTTTGGTTCTGGCGGAGTGGGTTTGTGTCTGGCGGTGTGGGTTTGGGTCTGGCGGAGTGGGTTTGGGTCTGGCGGAGTGGGTTTAGGGTCTGACGGAGTGGGTTTGGGTCTGGCGGAGTGGGTTTGGGTCTGGAGGAGTGGGTTTGGGTCTGGCGGAGTGGGTTTGGGTCTGGCGGAGTGGGTTTGGGTCTGGCGGAGTTGGTATGGGTCTGGCGGAGGGGGTTTGGGTCTGGCGGAGTGGGTTTGGATCTGGCGGAGTGGGTTTGGGTCTGGCGGAGTGGGTTTGGGTCTGGCGGAGTGGGTTTGGGGCTGGCGGAGTGGGTTTGGGTCTGGCGGAGTGGGTTTTGGTCTGGCGGAGTGGGTTTGGGTCTGGCGGAGTGGGTTTGGGTCTGGCGCAGTGGGTTTCTGTTTGGCGGAGTGGGTTTGGGTCTGGCGGAGTGGGTTTGGGTCTGGCGGAGTGGGTTTGGGTCTGGCGGAGTAGGTTTGGGTCTGGCGGAGTGGGTTTGCGTCTGGCGGAGTGGGTTTGGGTCTGGCGGAGTGGGTTTGGGTCTGGCGGAGTGGGTTTGGGTCTGGAGGAGTGGGTTTGGGTCTCGCGTAGTGGGTTTGGGTCTGGCGGAGTGGGTTTGGGGTCTGACGGAGTGGGTTTTGGTCTGTTGGAGTGGGTTTGGGTTCTGGCGGAGTGGGTTTTGTTCTGGCGGAGTGGGTTTGGGTCTGGCAGAGTGGGTTTGTGTGTGGCGGAGTTGGTTTGGGTCTGACGGAGTGGGTTTGGGTCTGGCGGAGTGGGTTTGAGTCCGGCGGAGTGGGTTGTGGGTCTGGCGGAGTGGGTTCGGGTCTGGCGGAGTGGGTTTGGGTCTGGCGGAGTGGGTTTGGGTCTGGCGTAGTGGGTTTGGGTCTGGCGGAGTGGGTTTTGGTCTGGCAGAGTGGGTTTGGGTCTGGTGGAGTGGTTTTGGGTCCGGTGGAGTGGGTTTGGTGTCTGGCGGAGTGGGTTTGGTGTCTGGCGGAGTGGGTTTGGGTCTGGCGGAGTGGGTTTTGGTCTGGCGGAGTGGGATTGGGTCTGGCGGAGTGCGTTTGGGTCTGGCGGAGTGGATATGGGTCTGGCGGAGTGGGTTTGGGTCTGGCGGAGTAAGTTTGGGTCTGGCGGAGTGGGTTTGGGTCTGGCGGAGTGGGTTTGGGTTTGGCGGAGAGGGTTTGGGTCTGGCGGAGTGGGTTCGGGTCTGGCGGATTGGGTTTGGGTCTGTCGGAGTGGGTTCGGGTCTGGCGGAGTGGGTTGGGGTCTGGCGGAGTGGGTTCGGGTCTGGCGGAGTGGGTTCGGATCTGGCGGAGTGGGTTCGGGTCTGGCGGAGTGTGTTCGGGTCTGGCGGAGTGGGTTCGGGTCTGGCGGAGTGGGTGTGGGTCTGGCGGAGTGGGTTTGGGTCTGGCGGGGTGGGTTTGTGTCTGGCTGAGTGGGTTTGGGTCTGGCGGAGTGGGTTAGGGTCTGGCAGAGTGGGTTTGGGTCTGGCGGTGGGTTTGGGTATGGCAGAGTCGGTTTGGGTGTGGCGGAGTGGGTTTGGGTCTGGCGGAGTGGGTTCGGGTCTGGCGGAGTGGGTTTGTGTCTGGCGGAGTGGGTTCGGGTCTGGCGGAGTGGGTTTGGGGTCTGGCGGAGTGGGTTTGGGTCTGGCGGAGTGTGTTTGGGTCTGGCGGAGTGGGTTTGGGTCTGGCGGAGTGGGTTTGGGTCTGGCGGAGTGGGCTTGGGTCTGGCGGAGTGGGCTTGGGTCTGGCGGAGTGTGTTTGGGTCTGGCGGAGTGTGTTTGGGTCTGGCGGAGTGGGTTTGGGTCTGGCGGAGTGGGTTTGGGTCTGGCGGAGTGGGTTTGGGTCTGGCGGAGTGGGTTTGGCTCTGGCGGAGTGGGTTTGGGTATGGCAGAGTCCGTTTGGGTGTGGCAGAGTGGGTTTGGGTGTGGCAGAGTGGGTTTGGGTCTGGCGGAGTGGGTTTGGGTCTGGCGGAGTGGGTTTGTGTCTGGCGGAGTGGGTTTGGGTCTGGCGGAGTGGGTTTGGGGTCTGGCGGAGTGGGTTTGGGTCTGGCGGAGTGGGCTTGGGTCTGGCGGCGTGGGTTTGGGCCCGGCGGAGTGGGGTTGGGTCCGGCGGCGTGGGCTTGGGTCCGGCGGAGTGGGTTTGGGTCTGGCGGAGTGGGTTTGGGCCTGGCGGAGTGGGGTTGGGTCTGGCGGAGTGGGCTTGGGTCTGGCGGAGTGGGTTTGGGTCTGGCGGAGTGGGTTTGGGTCTGGCGGAGTGGGTTTGGGGTCTGGCGGAGTGGGTTTGGGTCCGGCGGAGTGGGTTTGGGTCCGGCGGAGTGGGTTTGGGGTCTGTCGGAGTGGGTTTGGGTCTGGCGGAGTGGGTTTGGGTCTGGCGGAGTGGGTTTGGGTCTGGAGGAGTGGGTTTGGGTCTGGCGGAGTGGGTTTGGGTCTGGCGGAGTGGGTTTGGGTTTGGCGGAGTGTGTTTGGGTCTGGCGGAGTTGGTATGGGTCTGGCGGAGGGGGTTTGGGTCTGGCGGAGTGGTTTTGGATCTGGCGGAGTGGGTTTGGGTCTGGCGTAGTGGGTTTGGGTCTGGCGGAGTGGGTTTGGGGCTGGCGGAGTGGGTTTGGGTCTGGCGGAGTGGGTTTTGGTCTGGCGGAGTGGGTTTGGGTCTGGCGGAGTGGGTTTGGGTCTGGCGCAGTGGGTTTGGGTCTGGCGGAGTGGGTTTGGGTCTGGCGGTGTGGGTTTGGGTCTGGCGGAGTGGGTTTGGGTCTGGCGGAGTGGGTTTGGGTCTGGCGGAGTGGGTTTGTGTCTGGCGGAGTGGGTTTGGGTCTGGCGGAGTGGGTTTGGGGTCTGGCGGAGTGGGTTTGGGTCTGGCGGAGTGTGTTTGGGTCTGGCGGAGTGGGTTTGGGTCTGGCGGAGTGGGTTTGGGTCTGGCGGAGTGGGCTTGGGTCTGGCGGAGTGGGCTTGGGTCTGGCGGAGTGGGTTTGGGTCTGGCGGAGTGTGTTTGGGTCTGGCGGAGTGGGTTTGGGTCTGGCGGAGTGGGTTTGGGTCTGGCGGAGTGGGTTTGGGTCTGTCGGAGTGGGTTTGGTTCTGGCGGAGTGTGTTTGGGTCTGGCGGATTGGGTTTGGGTCTGTCGGAATGGGTTCGGGTCTGGCGGAGTGGGTGGGGTCTGGCGGAGTGGGTTCGGGTCTGGCGGAGTGGGTTCGGGTCTGGCGGAGTGGGTTCGGGTCTGGCGGAATGGGTTCGGCCCTGGCGGAGTGGGTTCGGGTCTGGCGGAGTGTGTTTGGGTCTTGCGGAGTGGGTTTGGGTTTGGCGGAGTGGGTTTGGGTCTGGCGGAGTGGGTTTGGGTCTGGCGGAGTGGGTTTGGGTCTGGCGGAGTGGGTTTGGGTCTGGCGGAGTGGGTTTTGGTCTGGCGGAGTGGGCTTGTGTCTGGCGGTGTGGGTTTGGGTCTGGCGGAGTGGGTTTGGGTCTGGCGGAGTGGGTTTAGGGTCTGGCGGAGTGGGTTTGTGTCTGGCGGAGTGGGTTTGGGTCTGGCGGTGTGGGTTTGGGTCTGGCGGAGTGGGTTTGGGTCTGGCGGAGTGGGTTTGGGTCTGGCGGAGTGGGTTTGGGTCTGGCGCAGTGGGTTTGGGTCTGGCGGAGTGGGCTTGGGTCTGGCGGAGTGGGTTTGGGCCTGGCGGAGTGGGGTTGGGTCTGGCGGAGTGGGTTTGGGTCTGGCGGAGTGGGTTTGGGTTTGGCGGAGAGGGTTTGGGTCTGGCGGAGTGGGTTCGGGTCTGGCGGAGTGGGTTTGGGTCTGGAGGAGTGGGTTTGGGTCTGGCGGAGTGGGTTTGGGTCTGGCGGAGTGGGTTTGGGTTTGGCGGAGTGGGTTTGGGTCTGGCGGAGTTGGTATGGGTCTGGCGGAGGGGGTTTGGGTCTGGCGGAGTGGTTTTGGATCTGGCGGAGTGGGTTTGTGTCTGGCGGAGTGGGTTTGGGTCTGGCGGAGTGGGTTTGGGGCTGGCGGAGTGGGTTTGGGTCTGGCGGAGTGGGTTTTGGTCTGGCGGAGTGGGTTTGGGTCTGGCGGAGTGGGTTTGGGTCTGGCGCAGTGGGTTTGGGTCTGGCGGAGTGGGTTTGGGTCTGGCGGTGTGGGTTTGGGTCTGGCGGAGTGGGTTTGGGTCTGGCGGAGTGGGTTTGGGTCTGGCGGAGTGGGTTTGTGTCTGGCGGAGTGGGTTTGGGTCTGGCGGAGTGGGTTTGGGGTCTGGCGGAGTGGGTTTGGGTCTGGCGGAGTGTGTTTGGGTCTGGCGGAGTGGGTTTGGGTCTGGCGGAGTGGGTTTGGGTCTGGCGGAGTGGGCTTGGGTCTGGCGGAGTGGGCTTGGGTCTGGCGGAGTGGGTTTGGGTCTGGCGGAGTGTGTTTGGGTCTGGCGGAGTGGGTTTGGGTCTGGCGGAGTGGGTTTGGGTCTGGCGGAGTGGGTTTGGGTCTGTCGGAGTGGGTTTGGTTCTGGCGGAGTGGGTTTGGGTCTGGCGGATTGGGTTTGGGTCTGTCGGAATGGGTTCGGGTCTGGCGGAGTGGGTGGGGTCTGGCGGAGTAGGTTCGGGTCTGGCGGATGGGGTTCGGGTCTGTCGGAATGGGTTCGGGTCTGGCGGAGTGGGTGGGGTCTGGCGGAGTGGGTTCGGGTCTGGCGGAGTGGGTTCGGGTCTGGCGGAGTGGGTTCGGGTCTGGCGGAATGGGTTCAGCCCTGGCGGAGTGGGTTCGGGTCTGGCGGAGTGTGTTTGGGTCTTGCGGAGTGGGTTTGGGTATGGCGGAGTGGGTTTGGGTCTGGCGGAGTGGGTTGGGTCTGGCGGAGTGGGTTTGGTTCTGGCGGAGTGGGTTTGTGTCTGGCGGTGTGGGTTTGGGTCTGGCGGAGTGGGTTTGGGTCTGGCGGAGTGGGTTTAGGGTCTGACGGAGTGGGTTTGGGTCTGGCGGAGTGGGTTTGGGTCTGGAGGAGTGGGTTTGGGTCTGGCGGAGTGGGTTTGGGTCTGGCGGAGTGGGTTTGGGTCTGGCGGAGTTGGTATGGGTCTGGCGGAGGGGGTTTGGGTCTGGCGGAGTGGGTTTGGATCTGGCGGAGTGGGTTTGGGTCTGGCGGAGTGGGTTTGGGTCTGGCGGAGTGGGTTTGGGGCTGGCGGAGTGGGTTTGGGTCTGGCGGAGTGGGTTTTGGTCTGGCGGAGTGGGTTTGGGTCTGGCGGAGTGGGTTTGGGTCTGGCGCAGTGGGTTTCTGTTTGGCGGAGTGGGTTTGGGTCTGGCGGAGTGGGTTTGGGTCTGGCGGAGTGGGTTTGGGTCTGGCGGAGTAGGTTTGGGTCTGGCGGAGTGGGTTTGCGTCTGGCGGAGTGGGTTTGGGTCTGGCGGAGTGGGTTTGGGTCTGGCGGAGTGGGTTTGGGTCTGGAGGAGTGGGTTTGGGTCTCGCGTAGTGGGTTTGGGTCTGGCGGAGTGGGTTTGGGGTCTGACGGAGTGGGTTTTGGTCTGTTGGAGTGGGTTTGGGTTCTGGCGGAGTGGGTTTTGTTCTGGCGGAGTGGGTTTGGGTCTGGCAGAGTGGGTTTGTGTGTGGCGGAGTTGGTTTGGGTCTGACGGAGTGGGTTTGGGTCTGGCGGAGTGGGTTTGAGTCCGGCGGAGTGGGTTGTGGGTCTGGCGGAGTGGGTTCGGGTCTGGCGGAGTGGGTTTGGGTCTGGCGGAGTGGGTTTGGGTCTGGCGTAGTGCGTAGGGGTCTGTCGGAGTGGGTTCGGGTCTGGCAGAGTGGGTTCGGGTCTGGCGGTGTGGGTTCGGGTCTGGCGGAGTGGGTTCGGGTCTGGCGGAGTGGGTTCGGGTCTGGCGGGGTGGGTTTGGGTCTGGCGGAGTGGGCTCGGGTCTGGCGGAGGGGGCTTGGGTCTGGCGGAGTGGGATTGGGTCTGGCGGAGTGGGGTTGGGTCTGGCGGAGTGGGCTTGGGTCTGGCGGAGTGGGTTTGAGTCTGGCGGAGTGGGTTTGGGTCTGGCGGAGTGGGTTTGGGTCTGGCGGAGTGAATTTTGGTCTGGCGGAGTGGGTTTGGGTCTGGCGGAGTGGGTTTGGGCCTGGCGGAGTGGGTTTGGGTCTGGCGGAGTGGGTTTGGGTCTGGCGGAGTGGGTTTGGGGTCTGGCGGAGTGGGTTTGTGTCTGGCGGAGTGGGTTTGGGGGTGGCGGATTGGGTTTGATACTGGCGGAGTGAGTTGTGGGTCTGGCGGAGTGGGTTCGGGTCTGGCGGAGTGGGTTCGGGTCTGGCGGAGTGGGTTCGGGTCTGGCGGATTGGGTTCGGGTCTGTCCGAGTGGGTTCGGATCTGGCGGAGTGGGTTGGGGTCTGGCGGAGTGGGTTGGGGTCTGGCGGAGTGGGTTCGGGTCTGGCGGAGTGGGTTCGGGTCTGGCGGAGTGTGTTTGGGTCTGGCGGAGTGGGTTCGGGTCTGGAGGAGTGGGTTTGGGTCTAGCGGAGTGGGTTTGGGTCTGGCGGAGTGGGTTTGGGTCTGGCGGAGTGGGTTTGGGTCTGGCGGAGTGGGTTTGGGTCTGGCGGAGTGGGTTTGGGGTCAGGCGGAGTGGGTTTGGGTCTGGCGGAGTGGGTTTGGGTCTGGCGGAGTGGATTTTGGTCTGGCGGAGTGTGTTTGGGTCTGGCGGAGTGGGTTTGGGTCTGGCGGAGTGGGTTTGGGTCTGGCGGAGTGGGTTTGGGTCTGGCGGAGTGGCTTCGGGTCTGGCGGAGTGGGTTCGGGTCTGGCGGAGTGGGTTCGGGTCTGGCGGAGTGGGTTCGGGTCTGGCGGTGTGGGTTCGGGTCTGGCGGAGTGGGTTGGGGTCTGGCGGGGTGGGTTCGGGTCTGGCGGAGTGGGTTCGGGTCTGGCGGAGGGGGCTTGGTTCTGGCGGAGTGGGATTGGGTCTGGCGGAGTGGGCTTGGGTCTGTCGGAGTGGGCTTGGGTCTGGCGGAGTGGGTTTGGGTCTGGCGGAGTGGGTTTAGGTCTGGCGGAGTGGGTTCGGGTCTGGCGGTGTGGGTTCGGGTCTGGCGGAGTGGGTTGGGGTCTGGCGGGGTGGGTTCGGGTCTGGCGGAGTGGGTTCGGGTCTGGCGGAGGGGGCTTGGGTCTGGCGGAGTGGGATTGGGTCTGGCGGAGTGGGCTTGGGTCTGTCGGAGTGGGCTTGGGTCTGGCGGAGTGGGTTTGGGTCTGGCGGAGTGGGTTTGGGTCTGGCGGAGTGGGTTTGGGTCTGGCGGAGTGAATTTTGGTCGGGCGGAGTGGGTTTGGGTCTGGCGGAGTGGGTTTGGGCCTGGCGGAGTGGGTTTTCGGTCTGGCGGAGTGGGTTTGGGTCTGGCGGAGTGGGTTTGGGTCTGGAGGAGTGGGTTTGGGTCTGGCGGAGTGGGTTTGGGTCTGGCGGAGTGGGTTTGGGTCTGGCGGAGTTGGTATGGGTCTGGCGGAGGGGGTTTGGGTCTGGCGGAGTGGGTTTGGATCTGGCGGAGTGGGTTTGGGTCTGGCGGAGTGGGTTTGGGTCTGGCGGAGTGGGTTTGGGGCTGGCGGAGTGGGTTTGGGTCTGGCGGAGTGGGTTTTGGTCTGGCGGAGTGGGTTTGGGTCTGGCGGAGTGGGTTTGGGTCTGGCGCAGTGGGTTTCTGTTTGGCGGAGTGGGTTTGGGTCTGGCGGAGTGGGTTTGGGTCTGGCGGAGTGGGTTTGGGTCTGGCGGAGTAGGTTTGGGTCTGGCGGAGTGGGTTTGCGTCTGGCGGAGTGGGTTTGGGTCTGGCGGAGTGGGTTTGGGTCTGGCGGAGTGGGTTTGGGTCTGGAGGAGTGGGTTTGGGTCTCGCGTAGTGGGTTTGGGTCTGGCGGAGTGGGTTTGGGGTCTGACGGAGTGGGTTTTGGTCTGTTGGAGTGGGTTTGGGTTCTGGCGGAGTGGGTTTTGTTCTGGCGGAGTGGGTTTGGGTCTGGCAGAGTGGGTTTGTGTGTGGCGGAGTTGGTTTGGGTCTGACGGAGTGGGTTTGGGTCTGGCGGAGTGGGTTTGAGTCCGGCGGAGTGGGTTGTGGGTCTGGCGGAGTGGGTTCGGGTCTGGCGGAGTGGGTTTGGGTCTGGCGGAGTGGGTTTGGGTCTGGCGTAGTGCGTAGGGGTCTGTCGGAGTGGGTTCGGGTCTGGCAGAGTGGGTTCGGGTCTGGCGGTGTGGGTTCGGGTCTGGCGGAGTGGGTTCGGGTCTGGCGGAGTGGGTTCGGGTCTGGCGGGGTGGGTTTGGGTCTGGCGGAGTGGGCTCGGGTCTGGCGGAGGGGGCTTGGGTCTGGCGGAGTGGGATTGGGTCTGGCGGAGTGGGGTTGGGTCTGGCGGAGTGGGCTTGGGTCTGGCGGAGTGGGTTTGAGTCTGGCGGAGTGGGTTTGGGTCTGGCGGAGTGGGTTTGGGTCTGGCGGAGTGAATTTTGGTCTGGCGGAGTGGGTTTGGGTCTGGCGGAGTGGGTTTGGGCCTGGCGGAGTGGGTTTGGGTCTGGCGGAGTGGGTTTGGGTCTGGCGGAGTGGGTTTGGGGTCTGGCGGAGTGGGTTTGTGTCTGGCGGAGTGGGTTTGGGGGTGGCGGATTGGGTTTGATACTGGCGGAGTGAGTTGTGGGTCTGGCGGAGTGGGTTCGGGTCTGGCGGAGTGGGTTCGGGTCTGGCGGAGTGGGTTCGGGTCTGGCGGATTGGGTTCGGGTCTGTCCGAGTGGGTTCGGATCTGGCGGAGTGGGTTGGGGTCTGGCGGAGTGGGTTGGGGTCTGGCGGAGTGGGTTCGGGTCTGGCGGAGTGGGTTCGGGTCTGGCGGAGTGTGTTTGGGTCTGGCGGAGTGGGTTCGGGTCTGGAGGAGTGGGTTTGGGTCTAGCGGAGTGGGTTTGGGTCTGGCGGAGTGGGTTTGGGTCTGGCGGAGTGGGTTTGGGTCTGGCGGAGTGGGTTTGGGTCTGGCGGAGTGGGTTTGGGGTCAGGCGGAGTGGGTTTGGGTCTGGCGGAGTGGGTTTGGGTCTGGCGGAGTGGATTTTGGTCTGGCGGAGTGTGTTTGGGTCTGGCGGAGTGGGTTTGGGTCTGGCGGAGTGGGTTTGGGTCTGGCGGAGTGGGTTTGGGTCTGGCGGAGTGGCTTCGGGTCTGGCGGAGTGGGTTCGGGTCTGGCGGAGTGGGTTCGGGTCTGGCGGAGTGGGTTCGGGTCTGGCGGTGTGGGTTCGGGTCTGGCGGAGTGGGTTGGGGTCTGGCGGGGTGGGTTCGGGTCTGGCGGAGTGGGTTCGGGTCTGGCGGAGGGGGCTTGGTTCTGGCGGAGTGGGATTGGGTCTGGCGGAGTGGGCTTGGGTCTGTCGGAGTGGGCTTGGGTCTGGCGGAGTGGGTTTGGGTCTGGCGGAGTGGGTTTAGGTCTGGCGGAGTGGGTTCGGGTCTGGCGGTGTGGGTTCGGGTCTGGCGGAGTGGGTTGGGGTCTGGCGGGGTGGGTTCGGGTCTGGCGGAGTGGGTTCGGGTCTGGCGGAGGGGGCTTGGGTCTGGCGGAGTGGGATTGGGTCTGGCGGAGTGGGCTTGGGTCTGTCGGAGTGGGCTTGGGTCTGGCGGAGTGGGTTTGGGTCTGGCGGAGTGGGTTTGGGTCTGGCGGAGTGGGTTTGGGTCTGGCGGAGTGAATTTTGGTCGGGCGGAGTGGGTTTGGGTCTGGCGGAGTGGGTTTGGGCCTGGCGGAGTGGGTTTTCGGTCTGGCGGAGTGGGTTTGGGTCTGGCGGAGTGGGTTTGGGGTCTGGCGGAGTGGGTTTGTGTCTGGCGGAGTGGGTTTGGGGCTGGCGGAGTGGGTTTCTGTTTGGCGGAGTGGGTTTGGGTCTGGCGGAGTGGGTTTGGGTCTGGCGGAGTGGGTTTGGGTCTGGCGGAGTGGGTTTGGGTCTGGCGGAGTGGGTTTGCGTCTGGCGGAGTGGGTTTGGGTCTGGCGGAGTGGGTTTGGGTCTGGCGGAGTGGGTTTGGGTCTGGCGGAGTGGGTTTGGGGTCAGGCGGAGTGGGTTTGGGTCTGGCGGAGTGGGTTTGGGTCTGGCGGAGTGGATGTTGGTCTGGCGGAGTGTGTTTGGGTCTGGCGGAGTGGGTTCGGGTCTGGCGGTGTGGGTTCGGGTCTGGCGGAGTGGGTTGGGGTCTGGCGGGGTGGGTTTGGGTCTGTCGGAGTGGGCTTGGGTCTGGCGGAGTGGGTTTGGTTCTGGCGGAGTGGGTTTGGGTCTGGCGGAGTGGGTTTGGGTCTGGCGGAGTGAATTTTGGTCGGGCGGAGTGGGTTTGGGTCTGGCGGAGTGGGTTTGGGCCTGGCGGAGTGGGTTTGGGTCTGGCGGAGTGGGTTTGGGTCTGGCGGAGTGGGTTTGGGGTCTGGCGGAGTGGGTTTGTGCCTGGCGGAGTGGGTTTGGGTCTGGCGGAGTGGGTTTCTGTTTGGCGGAGTGGGTTTGGGTCTGGCGGAGTGGGTTTGGGTCTGGCGGAGTGGGTTTGGGTCTGGCGGAGTGGGTTTGGGTCTGGCGGAGTGGGTTTGCTTCTGGCGGAGTTGGTTTGGGTCTGGCGGAGTGGGTTTGGGTCTGGCGGAGTGGGTTTGGGTCTGGCGGAGTGGGTTTGGGTCTGGCTTAGTGTGTTTGGGTCTGGCGGAGTGGGTTTGGGGTCTGGCGGAGTGGGTTTGAGTCTGGCGGAGTGGGTTGTTGGTCTGGCGGAGTGGGTTCGGGTCTGGCGGAGTGGGTTTGGGTCTGGCGTAGTGGGTTTGGGTCTGGCGGAGTGCGTTGGGGTCTGGCGGAGTGGGTTGGGGTCTGGCGGAGTGGGTTCGGGTCTGGCGGTGTGGGTCCGGGTCTGGCGGAGTGGGTTGGGGTCTGGCGGGGTGGGTTCGGGTCTGGCGAAGTGGGTTCGGGTCTGGCGGAGGGGGCTTGGGTCTGGCGGAGTGGGATTGGGTCTGGCGGAGTGGGGTTGGGTCTGGCGGAGTGGGCTTGGGTCTGGCGGAGTGGGTTTGGGTCTGGCGGAGTGGGTTTGGGTCTGGCGGAGTGGGTTTGGGTCTGGCGGAGTGAATTTTGGTCTGGTGGAGTGGGTTTGGGTCTGGCGGAGTGGGTTTGGGCCTGGCGGAGTGGGTTTGGGTCTGGCGGAGTGGGTTTGGGTCTGGCGGAGTGGCTTTGGGTCTGGCGGAGTGGATTTTGGTCTGGCGGAGTGTGTTTGGGTCTGGCGGAGTGGGTTTGGGTCTGGCGGAGTGGGTTTGGGTCTGGCGGAGTGGGTTTGGGTTCTGGCGGAGTGGGTTTTGTTCTGGCGGAGTGGGTTTGGGTCTGGCGGAGTGGGTTTGGGTCTGGCGGAGTGGGTTGGGGTCTGGCGGGGTGGGTTCGGGTCTGGCGGAGTGGGTTCGGGTCTGGCGGAGTGGGTTGTTGGTCTGGCGGAGTGGGTTCGGGTCTGGCGGAGTGGGTTTGGGTCTGGCGTAGTGGGTTTGGGTCTGGCGGAGTGCGTTGGGGTCTGGCGGAGTGGGTTCGGGTCTGGCGGAGTGGGTTCGGGTCTGGCGGTGTGGGTTCGGGTCTGGCGGAGTGGGTTGGGGTCTGGCGGGGTGGGTTCGGGTCTGGCGGAGTGGGTTCGGGTCTGGCGGAGGGGGCTTGGGTCTGGCGGAGTGGGATTGGGTCTGGCGGAGTGGGGTTGGGTCTGGCGGAGTGGGCTTGGGTCTGGCGGAGTGGGTTTGGGTCTGGCGGAGTGGGTTTGGGTCTGGCGGAGTGGGTTTGGGTCTGGCGGAGTGAATTTTGGTCTGGTGGAGTGGGTTTGGGTCTGGCGGAGTGGGTTTGGGCCTGGCGGAGTGGGTTTGGGTCTGGCGGAGTGGGTTTGGGTCTGGCGGAGTGGCTTTGGGTCTGGCGGAGTGGATTTTGGTCTGGCGGAGTGTGTTTGGGTCTGGCGGAGTGGGTTTGGGTCTGGCGGAGTGGGTTTGGGTCTGGCGGAGTGGGTTTGGGTCTGGCGGAGTGGCTTCGGGTCTGGCGGAGTGGGTTGGGGTCTGGCGGTGTGGGTTCGGGTCTGGCGGAGTGGGTTGGGGTCTGGCGGGGTGGGTTTGGGTCTGGCGGAGTGGGTTCGGGTCTGGCGGAGGGGGCTTGGGTCTGGCGGAGTGGGATTGGGTCTGGCGGAGTGGGGTTGGGTCTGGCGGAGTGGGCTTGGGTCTGGCGGAGTGGGTTTGGGTCTGGCGGAGTGGGTTTGGGTCTGGCGGAGTGGGTTTGGGTCTGGCGGAGTGAATTTTGGTCTGGTGGAGTGGGTTTGGGTCTGGTGGAGTGGGTTTGGGGCTGGCGGAGTGGGTTTGGGTCTGGCGGAGTGGGCTTGGGTCTGGCGGAGTGGGTTTGGGGTCTGGCGGAGTGGGTTTGGGTCTGGCGGAGTGGGTTTGGGTCTGGCGGAGTGGGTTCGGGTCTGGCGGAGTGGGTTCGGGTCTGGCGGAGTGGGTTGGGGTCTGGCGGAGTGGATTTAGGGTCTGGCGGAGTGGGTTTGGGTGTGGCGGAGTGGGTTTGGGGTATGGCGGAGTGGGTTTGGGTCTGGCGGAGTTGGTTTGGGTCTGGCGGAGTGGGTTTGGGTCTGGCGGAGTGGGTTTGGGTCTGGCGGAGTGGGTTTGGCTCTGGCGGAGTGGGTTTGGGTCTGGCGGAGTGGGTTTGGGTCTGGCGGAGTGGGTTGGGGTCTGGCGGAGTGGGTTCGGGTCTGGCGGAGTGGATTGGGGTCTGGCGGGGTGGGTTCGGGTCTGGCGGAGTGGGTTCGGGTCTGGCGGAGGGGGCTTGGGTCTGGCGGAGTGGGATTGGGTCTGGCGGAGTGGGCTTGGGTCTGTCGGAGTGGGCTTGGGTCTGTCGGAGTGGGTTTGGTTCTGGCGGAGTGGGTTTGGGTCTGGCGGAGTGGGTTTGGGTCTGGCGGAGTGAATTTTGGTCGGACGGAGTGGGTTTGGGTCTGGCGGAGTGGGTTTGGGCATGGCGGAGTGGGTTTGGGTCTGGCGGAGTGGGTTTGGGTCTGGCGGAGTGGGTTTGGGGTCTGGCGGAGTGGGTTTGTGCCTGGCGGAGTGGGTTTGGGGCTGGCGGAGTGGGTTTCTGTTTGGCGGAGTGGGTTTGGGTCTGGCGGAGTGGGTTTGGGTCTGGCGGAGTGGGTTTGGGTCTGGCGGAGTGGGTTTGCATCTGGCGGAGTGGGTTTGGGTCTGGCGGAGTGGGTTTGGGTCTGGCGGAGTGGGTTTGGGTCTGGCGGAGTGGGTTTGGGTCTGGCGTAGTGGGTTTGGGTCTGGCGGAGTGGGTTTGGGGTCTGGCGGAGTGGGTTTTGGTCTGGCGGAGTGGGTTTGGGTTCTGGCGGAGTGGGTTTTGTTCTGGCGGAGTGGGTTTGGGTCTGGCGAAGTGGGTTTGGGTGTGGCAGAGTTGGTTTGGGTCTGACGGAGTGGGTTTGGGTCTGGCGGAGTGGGTTTGAGTCTGGCGGAGTGGGTTGTTGGTCTGGCGGAGTGGGTTCGGGTATGGCGGAGCGGGTTTGGGTCTGGCATAGTGGGTTTGGGTCTGGCGGAGTGCGTTGGGGTCTGGCGGAGTGGGTTCGGGTCTGGCGGAGTGGGTTCGGGTCTGGCGGTGTGGGTTCGGGTCTGGCGGAGTGGGTTCGGGTCTGGCGGAGGGGGCTTGGGTCTGGCGGAGTGGGATTGGGTCTGGCGGAGTGGGCTTGGGTCTGTCGGAGTGGGCTTGGGTCTGGCGGAGTGGGTTTGGGTCTGGCGGAGTGGGTTTAGGTCTGGCGGAGTGGGTTCGGGTCTGGCGGTGTGGGTTCGGGTCTGGCGGAGTGGGTTGGGGTCTGGCGGGGTGGGTTCGGGTCTGGCGGAGTGGGTTCGGGTCTGGCGGAGGGGGCTTGGGTCTGGCGGAGTGGGATTGGGTCTGGCGGAGTGGGCTTGGGTCTGTCGGAGTGGGCTTGGGTCTGGCGGAGTGGGTTTGGGTCTGGCGGAGTGGGTTTGGGTCTGGCGGAGTGGGTTTGGGTCTGGCGGAGTGAATTTTGGTCGGGCGGAGTGGGTTTGGGTCTGGCGGAGTGGGTTTGGGCCTGGCGGAGTGGGTTTTCGGTCTGGCGGAGTGGGTTTGGGTCTGGCGGAGTGGGTTTGGGGTCTGGCGGAGTGGGTTTGTGTCTGGCGGAGTGGGTTTGGGGCTGGCGGAGTGGGTTTCTGTTTGGCGGAGTGGGTTTGGGTCTGGCGGAGTGGGTTTGGGTCTGGCGGAGTGGGTTTGGGTCTGGCGGAGTGGGTTTGGGTCTGGCGGAGTGGGTTTGCGTCTGGCGGAGTGGGTTTGGGTCTGGCGGAGTGGGTTTGGGTCTGGCGGAGTGGGTTTGGGTCTGGCGGAGTGGGTTTGGGGTCAGGCGGAGTGGGTTTGGGTCTGGCGGAGTGGGTTTGGGTCTGGCGGAGTGGATGTTGGTCTGGCGGAGTGTGTTTGGGTCTGGCGGAGTGGGTTCGGGTCTGGCGGTGTGGGTTCGGGTCTGGCGGAGTGGGTTGGGGTCTGGCGGGGTGGGTTTGGGTCTGTCGGAGTGGGCTTGGGTCTGGCGGAGTGGGTTTGGTTCTGGCGGAGTGGGTTTGGGTCTGGCGGAGTGGGTTTGGGTCTGGCGGAGTGAATTTTGGTCGGGCGGAGTGGGTTTGGGTCTGGCGGAGTGGGTTTGGGCCTGGCGGAGTGGGTTTGGGTCTGGCGGAGTGGGTTTGGGTCTGGCGGAGTGGGTTTGGGGTCTGGCGGAGTGGGTTTGTGCCTGGCGGAGTGGGTTTGGGGCTGGCGGAGTGGGTTTCTGTTTGGCGGAGTGGGTTTGGGTCTGGCGGAGTGGGTTTGGGTCTGGCGGAGTGGGTTTGGGTCTGGCGGAGTGGGTTTGGGTCTGGCGGAGTGGGTTTGCTTCTGGCGGAGTTGGTTTGGGTCTGGCGGAGTGGGTTTGGGTCTGGCGGAGTGGGTTTGGGTCTGGCGGAGTGGGTTTGGGTCTGGCTTAGTGTGTTTGGGTCTGGCGGAGTGGGTTTGGGGTCTGGCGGAGTGGGTTTTGGTCTGGCGGAGTGGGTTTGGGTTCTGGCGGAGTGGGTTTTGTTCTGGCGGAGTGGGTTTGGGTCTGGCGGAGTGGGTTTGGGTGTGGCGGAGTTGGTTTGGGTCTGACGGAGTGGGTTTGGGTCTGGCGGAGTGGGTTTGAGTCTGGCGGAGTGGGTTTGGGTCTGGCGGAGTGGGTTTGGGTGTGGCGGAGTTGGTTTGGGTCTGACGGAGTGGGTTTGGGTCTGGCGGAGTGGGTTTGAGTCCGGCGGAGTGGGTTGTGGGTCTGGCGGAGTGGGTTCGGGTCTGGCGGAGTGGTTTTGGGTCTGGCGGAGTGGGTTTGGGTCTGGCGGAGTGCGTTGGGGTCTGGTGGAGTGGGTTCGGGTCTGGCGGAGTGGGTTCGGGTCTGGCGGTGTGGGTTCGGGTCTGGCGGAGTGGGTTGGGGTCTGGCGGGGTGGGTTTGGGTCTGGCGGAGTGGGTTCGGGTCTGGCGGAGGGGGCTTGGGTCTGGCGGAGTGGGATTGGGTCTGGCGGAGTGGGGTTGGGTCTGGCGGAGTGGGCTTGGGTCTGGCGGAGTGGGTTTGGGTCTGGCGGAGTGGGTTTGGGTCTGGCGGAGTGGGTTTGGGTCTGGCGGAGTGAATTTTGGTCTGGTGGAGTGGGTTTGGGTCTGGTGGAGTGGGTTTGGGGCTGGCGGAGTGGGTTTGGGTCTGGCGGAGTGGGCTTGGGTCTGGCGGAGTGGGTTTGGGGTCTGGCGGAGTGGGTTTGGGTCTGGCGGAGTGGGTTTGGGTCTGGCGGAGTGGGTTCGGGTCTGGCGGAGTGGGTTCGGGTCTGGCGGAGTGGGTTGGGGTCTGGCGGAGTGGGTTTAGGGTCTGGCGGAGTGGGTTTGGGTGTGGCGGAGTGGGTTTGGGGTATGGCGGAGTGGGTTTGGGTCTGGCGGAGTGGGTTTGGGTCTGGCGGAGTGGGTTTGCATCTGGCGGAGTGGGTTTGGATCTGGCGGAGTGGGTTTGGGTCTGGCGGAGTGGGTTTGGGTCTGGCGGAGTGGGTTTGGGTCTGGCGTAGTGGGTTTGGGTCTGGCGGAGTGGGTTTGGGGTCTGGCGGAGTGGGTTTTGGTCTGGCGGAGTGGGTTTGGGTTCTGGCGGAGTGGGTTTTGTTCTGGCGGAGTGGGTTTGGGTCTGGCGAAGTGGGTTTGGGTGTGGCAGAGTTGGTTTGGGCCTGACGGAGTGGGTTTGGGTCTGGCGGAGTGGGTTTGAGTCTGGCGGAGTGGGTTGTTGGTCTGGCGGAGTGGGTTCGGGTCTGGCGGAGCGGGTTTGGGTCTGGCATAGTGGGTTTGGGTCTGGCGGAGTGCGTTGGGGTCTGGCGGAGTGGGTTCGGGTCTGGCGGAGTGGGTTCGGGTCTGGCGGTGTGGGTTCGGGTCTGGCGGAGTGGGTTGGGGTCTGGCGGGGTGGGTTCGGGTCTGGCGGAGTGGGTTCGGGTCTGGCGGAGGGGGCTTGGGTCTGGCGGAGTGGGATTGGGCCTGGCGGAGTGGGGTTGGGTCTGGCGGAGTGGGCTTGGGTCTGGCGGAGTGGGTTTGGGTCTGGCGGAGTGGGTTTGGGTCTGGCGGAGTGGGTTTGGGTCTGGCGGAGTGAATTTTGGTCTGGTGGAGTGGGTTTGGGTCTGGCGGAGTGGGTTTGGGCCTGGCGGAGTGGGTTTGGGTCTGGCGGAGTGGGTTTGGGTCTGGTGGTGTGGGTTTGGGGTCTGGCGGAGTGGGTTTGTGTCTGGCGGAGTGGGTTTGGGGCTGGCGGAGTGGGTTTGAGTCTGGCGGAGTGAGTTGTGGGTCTGGCGGAGTGGGTTCGGGTCTGGCGGAGTGGGTTGGGGTCTGGCGGAGTGGGTTTGGGTCTGGCGGAGTGGGTTTGGGTCTGGCAGAGTGGGTTTGGGTCTGGCGGAGTGGGTTGGGGTCTGGCGGAGTGGGTTCGGGGCTGGCGGAGTGGGTTTGGGTCTGGCGGAGTGGGTTTGGGTCTGGCGGAGTGGGTTTGGGTCTGGCGGAGTGGGTTGGGGTCTGGCGGAGTGGGTTCGGGACTGGCGGAGTGGGTTGGGGTCTGGCGGAGTGGGTTGGGGTCTGGCGGAGTGGGTTCGGGTCTGGCGGAGTGGGTTATGGTCTGGCGGAGTGGGTTCGGGTCTGTCGGAGTGGGTTCGGGTTTGGCGGAGTGGGTTGGGGTCTGGCTGAGTGGGTTCGGGTCTGGCAGAGTGGGTTCGGGTCTGGCGGTGTGGGTTCGGGTCTGGCGGAGTGGGTTCGGGTCTGTACGAGTCGGTTCGGGTCTGGCGGAGTGGGTTCGGGTCTGGTGGAGTGGGTTCGGGTGTGGCGGAGTGGGTTCGGGTCTGGCGGAGTTGGTTTGGTTCTGGCGGCGTGAGTTTGGGTCTGGCGGAGTGGGTTTGTGTCTGGCGGAGTGGGTTTGGGGCTGGCGGAGTGGGTTTGAGTCTGGCGGAGTGAGTTGTGGGTCTGGCGGAGTGGGTTCGGGTCTGGCGGAGTGGGTTCGGGTCTGGCGGAGTGGGTTGGGGTCTGGCGGAGTGGGTTTGGGTCTGGCGGAGTGGGTTTGGGTCTGGCGGAGTGGGTTTGGGGTATGGCAGAGTGGGTTTGGGTCTGGCGGAGTTGGTTTGGATCTGGCGGAGTGGGTTTGGGTCTGGCGGAGTGGGTTTGGGTCTGGCGGAGTGGGTTTGGGTCTGGCGGAGTGGGTTTGGGTCTGGCGGAGTGGGTTTGGGTCTGGCGGAGTGGGTCGGGGTCTGGCGGAGTGGGTTCGGGGCTGGCGGAGTGGGTTTGGGTCTGGCGGAGTGGGTTTGGGTCTGGCGGAGTGGGTTTGGGTCTGGCGGAGTGGGTTGGGGTCTGGCGGAGTGGGTTCGGGACTGGCGGAGTGGGTTGGGGTCTGGCGGAGTGGGTTGGGGTCTGGCGGAGTGGGTTCGGGTCTGGCGGAGTGGGTTATGGTCTGGCGGAGTGGGTTCGGGTCTGTCGGAGTGGGTTCGGGTTTGGCGGAGTGGTTTGGGGTCTGGCTGAGTGGGTTCGGGTCTGGCGGAGTGGGTTCGGGTCTGGCGGAGTGGGTTCGGGTCTGGCGGAGTTGGTTTGGTTCTGGCGGAGTGAGTTTGGGTCTGGCGGAGTGGGTTTGTGTCTGGCGGAGTTGGTTTAGGTATGGCGCAGTGGGTTTGGGTCTGGCGGAGTGGGTTTGTGTCTGGCGGAGTGGGTTTGGGTCTGGCGGAGTGAATTTTGGTCTGGTGGAGTGGGTTTGTGTCTGGCAGAGTGGGTTTGGGCCTGGCGGAGTGGGTTTGGGTCTGGCGGAGTGGGTTTGGGTCTGGCGCAGTGGGTTTGGGGTCTGGCGGAGCGGGTTTGTGTCTGGCGGAGTGGGTTTGGGGCTGGCGGAGTGGGTTTGAGTCTGGCGGAGTGAGTTGCGGGTCTGGCGGAGTGGGTTCGGGTCTGGCGGAGTGGGTTGGGGTCTGGCGGAGTGGGTTGGGGTCTGGCGGAGTGGGTTTGGGTCTGGCGGAGTGGGTTTGGGTCTAGCGGAGTGGGTTTGGGGTATGGCGGAGTGGGTTTGGGTCTGGCGGAGTTGGTTTGGGTCTGGCGGAGTGGGTTTGGGTCTGGCGGAGTGGGTTTGTGTCTGGCGGAGTGGGTTTGGCTCTGGCGGAGTGGGTTTGGGTCTGGCGGAGTGGGTTTGGGTCTGGCGGAGTGGGTTGGGGTCTGGCGGAGTGGGTTCGGGACTGGCGGAGTGGGTTCGGGTCTGGCGGTGTGGGTTCGGGTCTGTCGGAGTGGGTTGGGGTCTGGCGGAGTGAGTTTGGGTCTGGCGGAGTGGGTTCGGGTCTGGCGGAGTGGGTTCGGGTCTGTACGAGTGGGTTCGGGTCTGGCGGAGTGGGTTCGGGTCTGGTGGAGTGGGTTCGGGTGTGGCGGAGTGGGTTCGGGTGTGGCGGAGTGGGTTCGGGTCTGGCGGAGTTGGTTTGGTTCTGGCGGAGTGAGTTTGGGTCTGGCGGAGTGGGTTTGTGTCTGGCGGAGTTGGTTTAGGTATGGCGCAGTGGGTTTGGGTCTGGCGGAGTGGGTTTGGGTCTGGCGGAGTGGGTTTGTGTCTGGCGGAGTTGGTTTAGGTATGGCGCAGTGGGTTTGGGTCTGGCGGAGTGGGTTTGTGTCTGGCGGAGTGGGTTTGGGCCTGGCGGAGTGAATTTTGGTCTGGTGGAGTGGGTTTGGGTCTGGCAGAGTGGGTTTGGGCCTGGCGGAGTGGGTTTGGGTCTGGCGGAGTGGGTTTGGGTCTGGCGCAGTGGGTTTGGGGTCTGGCGGAGTGGGTTTGTGTCTGGCGGAGTGGGTTTGGGGCTGGCGGAGTGGGTTTGAGTCTGGCGGAGTGAGTTGTGGGTCTGGCGGAGTGGGTTCGGGTCTGGCGGAGTGGGTTGGGGTCTGGCGGAGTGGGTTTGGGTCTGGCGGAGTGGGTTTGGGTCTGGCGGAGTGGGTTTGGGTCTGGCGGAGTGGGTTTGGGTCTGGCGGAGTGGGTTGGGGTCTGGCGGAGTGGGTTTGGGTCTGGCGGAGTGGGTTGGGGTCTGGCGGAGTGGGTTTGGGTCTGGCGGAGTGGGTTTGGGTCTGGCGGAGTGGGTTTGGGGTATGGCGGAGTGGGTTTGGGTCTGGCGGAGTTGGTTTGGGTCTGGCGGAGTGGGTTTGGGTGTGGCGGAGTGGGTTTGGGTCTGGCGGAGTGGGTTTGGGCCTGGCGGAGTGGGTTTTCGGTCTGGCGGAGTGGGTTTGGGTCTGGCGGAGTGGGTTTGGGGTCTGGCGGAGTGGGTTTGTGTCTGGCGGAGTGGGTTTGGGGCTGGCGGAGTGGGTTTGAGTCTGGCGGAGTGAGTTGTGGGTCTGGCGGAGTGGGTTCGGGTCTGGCGGAGTGGGTTGGGGTCTGGCGGAGTGGGTTTGGGTCTGGCGGAGTGGGTTTGGGTCTGGCGGAGTGGGTTTGGGTCTGGCGGAGTGGGTTGGGGTCTGGCGGAGTGGGTTCGGGGCTGGCGGAGTGGGTTTGAGTCTGGCGGAGTGGGTTTGGGTCTGGCGGAGTGGGTTTGGGTCTGGCGGAGTGGGTTGGGGTCTGGCAGAGTGGGTTCGGGACTGGCGGAGTGGGTTGGGGTCTGGCGGAGTGGGTTGGGGTCTGGCGGAGTGGGTTCGGGTCTGGCGGAGTGGGTTATGGTCTGGCGGAGTGGGTTCGGGTCTGTCGGAGTGGGTTCGGGTTTGGCGGAGTGGGTTGGGGTCTGGCTGAGTGGGTTCGGGTCTGGCGGAGTGGGTTCGGGTCTGGCGGAGTGGGTTCGGGTCTGGCGGAGTGGGTTCGGGTCTGTACGAGTGTGTTCGGGTCTGGCGGAGTGGGTTCGGGTCTGGTGGAGTGGGTTCGGGTGTGGCGGAGTGGGTTCGGGTCTGGCGGAGTTGGTTTGGTTCTGGCGGAGTGAGTTTGGGTCTGGCGGAGTGGGTTTGTGTCTGGCGGAGTTGGTTTAGGTATGGCGCAGTGGGTTTGGGTCTGGCGGAGTGGGTTTGGGTCTAGCGGAGTAGGTTCGGGTCTGGCGGAGTGGGTTCGGATCTGGCGGAGTGGGTTGGGGTCTGGCGGTGTGGGTTCGGGTTTGGCGGAGTGGGTTCGGGTCTGGCGGAGTGGGTTTGGTTCTGGCGGAGGGAGTTGGGGTCTGGCGGAGTGGGTTTGGGTCTGGCGGAGTGGGTTTGGGTCTGGCGGAGTGGGTTTGGGTCTGGCGGAGAGGGTTTGGGTCTGGCGGAGTGCGCTTGGGTCTGGCGGAGTGGGTTTGGGTCTGGCGGAGTGGGTTTGGGTCTGGCGGAGTGGGTTGGGGTCTGGCGGAGTGGGTTCGGGGCTGGCGGAGTGGGTTTGAGTCTGGCGGAGTGGGTTTGGGTCTGGCGGAGTGGGTTTGGGTCTGGCGGAGTGGGTTGGGGTCTGGCGGAGTGGGTTCGGGACTGGCGGAGTGGGTTGGGGTCTGGCGGAGTGGGTTGGGGTCTGGCGGAGTGGGTTCGGGGCTGGCGGAGTGGGTTTGAGTCTGGCGGAGTGGGTTTGGGTCTGGCGGAGTGGGTTTGGGTCTGGCGGAGTGGGTTGGGGTCTGGCGGAGTGGGTTCGGGACTGGCGGAGTGGGTTGGGGTCTGGCGGAGTGGGTTGGGGTCTGGCGGAGTGGGTTCGGGTCTGGCGGAGTGGGTTTGGGTCTGGCGGAGTGGGTTTTGGTCTGGCGGAGTGTGTTTGGGTCTGGCGGAGTGTGTTTGGGTCTGGCGGAGTGGGTTGGGGTCTGGCGGAGTGGGTTGGGGTCTGGCGGAGTGGGTTCGGGTCTGGCGGAGTGGGTTTGGGTCTGGCGGAGTGGGTTTTGGTCTGGCGGAGTGTGTTTGGGTCTGGCGGAGTGTGTTTGGGTCTGGCGGTGTGGGTTCGGGTCTGGCGGTGTGGGTTCGGGTCTGGCGGAGTGGGTTCGGGTCTGGCGGAGTGGGTTCGGGTCTGGCGGAGGGGGCTTGGGTCTGGCGGAGTGGGATTGGGTCTGGCGGAGTGGGATTGGGTCTGGCGGAGTGGGCTTGGGTCTGTCGGAGTGGGCTTGGGTCTGGCGGAGTGGGTTTGGATCTGGCGGAGTGGGTTTGGGTCTGGTGGAGTGGGTTTGGGCCTGGCGGAGTGGGTTTTCGGTCTGGCGGAGTGGGTTTGGGTCTGGCGGAGTGGGTTTGGGGTCTGGCGGAGTGGGTTTGTGTCTGGCGGAGTGGGTTTGGGGCTGGCGGAGTGGGTTTGAGTCTGGCGGAGTGAGTTGTGGGTCTGGCGGAGTGGGTTCGGATCTGGCGGAGTGGGTTGGGGTCTGGCGGTGTGGGTTGGGGTCTGGCAGAGTGGGTTTGGGTCTGGCGGAGTGGGTTTGGGTCTGGCGGAGTGGGTTTGGGGTATGGCGGAGTGGGTTTGGGTCTGGCGGAGTTGGTTTGGGTCTGGCGGAGTGGGTTTGGGTCTGGCGGAGTGGGTTTGGGTCTGGTGTAGTGGGTTTGGGTCTGGCGGAGTGGGTTTGGGTCTGGCGGAGTGGGTTTGGGTCTGGCGGAGTGGGTTGGGGTCTGGCGGAGTGGGTTCGGGGCTGGCGGAGTGGGTTTGAGTCTGGCGGAGTGGGTTTGGGTCTGGCGGAGTGGGTTTGGGTCTGGCGGAGTGGGTTGGGGTCTGGCGGAGTGGGTTCGGGACTGGCGGAGTGGGTTGGGGTCTGGCGGAGTGGGTTGGGGTCTGGCGGAGTGGGTTCGGGTCTGGCGGAGTGGGTTATGGTCTGGCGGAGTGGGTTCGGGTATGTCGGAGTGGGTTCGGGTTTGGCGGAGTGGGTTGGGGTCTGGCTGAGTGGGTTCGGGTCTGGCGGAGTGGGTTCGGGTCTGGCGGAGTGGGTTCGGGTCTGGCGGAGTGGGTTCGGGTCTGTACGAGTGGGTTCGGGTCTGGCGGAGTGGGTTCGGGTCTGGTGGAGTGGGTTCGGGTGTGGCGGAGTGGGTTCGGGTCTGGCGGAGTTGGTTTGGTTCTGGCAGAGTGAGTTTGGGTCTGGCGGAGTGGGTTTGTGTCTGGCGGAGTTGGTTTAGGTATGGCGCAGTGGGTTTGGGTCTGGCGGAGTGGGTTTGGGTCTGGCGGAGTAGGTTCGGGTCTGGCGGAGTGGGTTCGGATCTGGCGGAGTGGGTTGGGGTCTGGCGGTGTGGGTTCGGGTTTGGCGGAGTGGGTTCGGGTCTGGCGGAGTGGGTTTGGTTCTGGCGGAGGGAGTTGGGGTCTGGCGGAGTGGGTTTGGGTCTGGCGGAGTGGGTTTGGTTCTGGCGGAGTGGGTTTGGGTCTGGCGGAGAGGGTTTGGGTCTGACGGAGTGCGCTTGGGTCTGGCGGAGTGGGTTTGTGTCTGGCGAAGTGGGTTTGGGGTCTGGTGGAGTGGGTTTGGGTCTGGTTGAGTGGGTTTGGGTCTGGCGGAGTGGGTTTGGGTCTGGCGGAGTGGGTTTGGGTCTGGCGGAGTGGGTTGGCGTCTGGCGGAGTGGGTTCGGGGCTGGCGGAGTGGGTTTGGGTCTGGCGGAGTGGGTTTGGGTCTGGCGGAGTGGGTTTGGGTCTGGCGGAGTGGGTTGGGGTCTGGCGGAGTGGGTTCGGGACTGGCGGAGTGGGTTGGGGTCTGGCGGAGTGGGTTGGGGTCTGGCGGAGTGTGTTCGGGTCTGGCGGAGTGGGTTATGGTCTGGCGGAGTGGGTTCGGGTCTGTCGGAGTGGGTTCGGGTTTGGCGGAGTGGTTTGGGGTCTGGCTGAGTGGGTTCGGGTCTGGCGGAGTGGGTTCGGGTCTGGCGGAGTGGGTTCGGGTCTGGCGGAGTGGGTTCGGGTCTGTACGAGTGGGTTCGGGTCTGGCGGAGTGGGTTCGGGTCTGGTGGAGTGGGTTCGGGTGTGGCGGAGTGGGTTCGGGTCTGGCGGAGTTGGTTTGGTTCTGGCGGAGTGAGTTTGGGTCTGGCGGAGTGGGTTTGTGTCTGGCGGAGTTGGTTTAGGTATGGCGCAGTGGGTTTGGGTCTGGCGGAGTGGGTTTGTGTCTGGCGGAGTGGGTTTGGGTCTGGCGGAGTGAATTTTGGTCTGGTGGAGTGGGTTTGGGTCTGGCAGAGTGGGTTTGGGCCTGGCGGAGTGGGTTTGGGTCTGGCGGAGTGGGTTTGGGTCTGGCGGAGTGGGTTTGGGGTCTGGCGGAGTGGGTTTGTGTCTGGCGGAGTGGGTTTGGGGCTGGCGGAGTGGGTTTGAGTCTGGCGGAGTGAGTTGTGGGTCTGGCGGAGTGGGTTCGGGTCTGGCGGAGTGGGTTGGGGTCTGGCGGAGTGGGTTTGGGGTATGGCGGAGTGGGTTTGGGTCTGGCGGAGTTGGTTTGGGTCTGGCGGAGTGGGTTTGGGTCTGGCGGAGTGGGTTTGTGTCTGGCGGAGTGGGTTTGGCTCTGGCGGAGTGGGTTTGGGTCTGGCGGAGTGGGTTTGGGTCTGGCGGAGTGGGTTGGGGTCTGGCGGAGTGGGTTCGGGACTGGCGGAGTGGGTTCGGGTCTGGCGGTGTGGGTTCGGGTCTGTCGGAGTGGGTTGGGGTCTGGCGGGGTGGGTTCGGGTCTGGCGGAGTGGGTTCGGGTCTGGCGGAGGGGGCTTGAGTCTGGCGGAGTGGGACTGGGTCTGGCGGAGTGGGTTTGGGTCTGGCGGAGTGGGTTTGGGTCTGGCGGAGTGGCTTCGGGTCTGGCGGAGTGGGTTCGGGTCTGGCGGAGTGGGTTCGGGTCTGGCGGAGTGGGTTCGGGTCTGGCGGTGTGGGTTCGGGTCTGGCGGAGTGGGTTGGGGTCTGGCGGGGTGGGTTCGGGTCTGGCGGAGTGGGTTCGGGTCTGGCGGAGGGGGCTTGGGTCTGGCGGAGTGGGATTGGGTCTGGCGGAGTGGGCTTGGGTCTGTCGGAGTGGGCTTGGGTCTGGCGGAGTGGGTTTGGGTGTGGCGGAGTGGGTTTGGGTCTGGCGGAGTGGGTTTGGGTCTGGCGGAGTGAATTTTGGTCGTGCGGAGTGGGTTTGGGTCTGGCGGAGTGGGTTTGGGCCTGGAGGAGTGGGTTTTCGGTCTGGCGGAGTGGGTTTGGGTCTGGCGGAGTGGGTTTGGGGTCTGGCGGAGTGGGTTTGTGTCTGGCGGAGTGGGTTTGGGGCTGGCGGAGAGGGTTTGAGTCTGGCGGAGTGAGTTGTGGGTCTGGCGGAGTGGGTTCGGGTCTGGCGGAGTGGGTTGGGGTCTGGCGGAGTGGGCTGGGGTCTGGCGGAGTGGGTTTGGGTCTGGCGGAGTGGGTTTGGGTCTGGCGGAGTGGGTTTGGGGTATGGCGGAGTGGGTTTGGGTCTGGCGGAGTTGGTTTGGGTCTGGCGGAGTGGGTTTGGGTCTGGCGGAGTGGGTTTGGGTCTGGTGTAGTGGGTTTGGGTCTGGCGGAGTTGGTTTGGGTCTGGCGGAGTGGGTTTGGGTCTGGCGGAGTGGGTTAGGGTCTGGCGGAGTGGGTTCGGGGCTGGCGGAGTGGGTTTGAGTCTGGCGGAGTGGGTTTGGGTCTGGCGGAGTGGGTTTGGGTCTGGCGGAGTGGGTTGGGGTCTGGCAGAGTGGGTTCGGGACTGGCGGAGTGGGTTGGGGTCTGGCGGAGTGGGTTGGGGTCTGGCGGAGTGGGTTCGGGTCTGGCGGAGTGGGTTATGGTCTGGCGGAGTGGGTTCGGGTCTGGCGGAGTGGGTTCGGGTCTGTACGAGTGTGTTCGGGTCTGGCGGAGTGGGTTCGGGTCTGGTGGAGTGGGTTCGGGTGTGGCGGAGTGGGTTCGGGTCTGGCGGAGTTGGGTTGGTTCTGGCGGAGTGAGTTTGGGGCTGGCGGAGTGGGTTTGTGTCTGGCGGAGTTGGTTTAGGTATGGCGCAGTGGGTTTGGGTCTGGCGGAGTGGGTTTGGGTCTGGCGGAGTAGGTTCGGGTCTGGCGGAGTGGGTTCGGATCTGGCGGAGTGGGTTGGGGTCTGGCGGTGTGGGTTCGGGTTTGGCGGAGTGGGTTCGGGTCTGGCGGAGTGGGTTTGGTTCTGGCGGAGGGAGTTGGGGTCTGGCAGAGTGGGTTTGGGTCTGGCGGAGTGGGTTTGGGTCTGGCGGAGTGGGTTTGGGTCTGGCGGAGAGGGTTTGGGTCTGGCGGAGTGCGCTTGGGTCTGGCGGAGTGGGTTTGGGTCTGGCGGAGTGGGTTTGGGTCTGGCGGAGTGGGTTTGGGGTCTGGCGGAGTGGGTTTGTGCCTGGCGGAGTGGGTTTGGGGCTGGCGGAGTGGGTTTCTGTTTGGCGGAGTGGGTTTGGGTCTGGCGGAGTGGGTTTGGGTCTGGCGGAGTGGGTTTGGGTCTGGCGGAGTGGGTTTGGGTCTGGCGGAGTGGGTTTGCGTCTGGCGGAGTGGGTTTGGGTCTGGCGGAGTGGGTTTGGGTCTGGCGGAGTGGGTTTGGGTCTGGCGGAGTGGGTTTGGGTCTGGCGTAGTGGGTTTGGGTCTGGCGGAGTGGGTTTGGGGTCAGGCGTAGTGGGTTTGGGTCTGGCGGAGTGGGTTTGGGTCTGGCGGAGTGGGTTTGTGCCTGGTGGAGTGGGTTTGGGGCTGGCGGAGTGGGTTTCTGTTTGGCGGAGTGGGTTTGGGTCTGGCGGAGTGGGTTTGGGTCTGGCGGAGTGGGTTTGGGTCTGGCGGAGTGGGTTTGGGTCTGGGGTAGTGGGTTTGGGTCTGGCGGAGTGGGTTTGGGTCTGGCGGAGTGGGTTTGGTCTGGCGGAGTGGGTTGGGGTCTGGCGGAGTGGGTTCGGGGCTGGCGGAGTGGGTTTGAGTCTGGCGGAGTGGGTTTGGGTCTGGCGGAGTGGGTTTGGGTCTGGCGGAGTGGGTTGGGGTCTGGCGGAGTGGGTTCGGGACTGGCGGAGTGGGTTGGGGTCTGGCGGAGTGGGTTGGGGTCTGGCGGAGTGGGTTCGGGTCTGGCGGAGTGGGTTTGGGTCTGGCGGAGTGGGTTTTGGTCTGGCGGAGTGTGTTTGGGTCTGGCGGAGTGTGTTTGGGTCTGGCGGAGTGGGTTTGGGTCTGGCGGAGTGGGTTGGGGTCTGGCGGAGTGGGTTGGGGTCTGGCGGAGTGGCTTCGGGTCTGGCGGAGTGGGTTCGGGTCTGGCGGAGTGGGTTCGGGTCTGGCGGAGTGGGTTCGGGTCTGGCGGTGTGGGTTTGGGTCTGGCGGTGTGGGTTCGGGTCTGGCGGTGTGGGTTCGGGTCTGGCGGAGTGGGTTCGGGTCTGGCGGAGGGGGCTTGGGTCTGGCGGAGTGGGATTGGGTCTGGCGGAGTGGGATTGGGTCTGGCGGAGTGGGCTTGGGTCTGTCGGAGTGGGCTTGGGTCTGGCGGAGTGGGTTTAGGTCTGGCGGAGTGGGTTTGGGTCTGGCGGAGTGGGTTTGGGCCTGGCGGAGTGGGTTTTCGGTGTGGCGGAGTGGGTTTGGGTCTGGCGGAGTGGGTTTGGGGTCTGGCGGAGTGGGTTTGTGTCTGGCGGAGTGGGTTTGGGGCTGGCGGAGTGGGTTTGAGTCTGGCGGAGTGAGTTGTGGGTCTGGCGGAGTGGGTTCGGGTCTGGCGGAGTGGGTTGGGGTCTGGCGGAGTGGGTTGGGGTCTGGCGGAGTGGGTTTGGGTCTGGCGGAGTGGGTTTGGGTCTGGCGGAGTGGGTTTGGGGTATGGCGGAGTGGGTTTGGGTCTGGCGGAGTTGGTTTGGGTCTGGCGGAGTGGGTTTGGGTCTGGCGGAGTGGGTTTGGGTCTGGTGTAGTGGGTTTGGGTCTGGCGGAGTGGGTTTGGGTCTGGCGGAGTGGGTTTGGGTCTGGCGGAGTGGGTTGGGGCCTGGCGGAGTGGGTTCGGGGCTGGCGGAGTGGGTTTGAGTCTGGCGGAGTGGGTTTGGGTCTGGCGGAGTGGGTTTGGGTCTGGCGGAGTGGGTTCGGGTCTGGTGGAGTGGGTTCGGGTGTGGCGGAGTGGGTTCGGGTCTGGCGGAGTTGGTTTGGTTCTGGCGGAGTGAGTTTGGGTCTGGCGGAGTGGGTTTGTGTCTGGCGGAGTTGGTTTAGGTATGGCGCAGTGGGTTTGGGTCTGGCGGAGTGGGTTTGGGTCTGGCGGAGTAGGTTCGGATCTGGCGGAGTGGGTTCGGATCTGGCGGAGTGGGTTGGGGTCTGGCGGTGTGGGTTCGGGTTTGGCGGAGTGGGTTCGGGTCTGGCGGAGTGGGTTTGGTTCTGGCGGAGGGAGTTGGGGTCTGGCGGAGTGGGTTTGGGTCTGGCGGAGTGGGTTTGAGTCTGGCGGAGTGGGTTTGGGTCTGGCGAAGTGGGTTTGGGGTCTGGTGGAGTGGGTTTGGGTCTGGATGAGTGGGTTTGGGTCTGGCGGAGTGGGTTTGGGTCTGGCGGAGTGGGTTTGGGTCTGGCGGAGTTGGTTTGGGTCTGGCGGAGTGGGTTTGAGTCTGGCGGAGTTGGTTTGGGTCTGGCGGAGTGGGTTTGGGTCTGGCGGAGTGGGTTTGGGTCTGGCGGAGTGGGTTTGGGTCTGGCGGAGTGGGTTTGGGTCAGGCGGAGTGGGTTTGGGTCTGGCGGAGTAGGTTCGGGTCTGGCGGGGTGGGTTCGGATCTGGCGGAGTGGGTTGGGTTCTGGCGGTGTGGGTTCGGGTTTGGCGGAGTGGGTTCGGGTCTGGCGGAGTGGGTTTGGTTCTGGCGGAGTGAGTTGGTGTCTGGCGGAGTGGGTTTGGGTCTGGCGGAGTAGGTTTGGGTCTGGCGGAGTGGGTTTGGGTCTGGCGGAGAGGGTTTGGGTCTGGCGGAGTGGGTTTGGGTCTGGCGGAGTGGGTTTGTGTCTGGCGAAGTGGGTTTGGGGTCTGGCGGGGTGGGTTAGGGTCTGGCGGAGTGGGTTTGGGGCTGGCGGAGTGGGTTTGGGTCTGGCGGAGTGGGTTTGGGGCTGGCGGAGTGGGTTTGGGTCTGGCGGAGTGTGTTTAGGTCTGGCGGAGTGGGTTTGGGTCTGGCGGAGTGGGTTTGGGACTGGCGGAGTAGGTTTGGGTCTGGCGGAGTGGGTTTGGGTCTGGCGGAGTGGGTTTGGGTGTGGCGGAGTTGGTTTGGGTCTGACGGAGTGGGTTTGGGTCTGGCGGAGTGGGTTTGAGTCTGGCGGAGTGGGTTGTGGGTCTGGCGGAGTGGGTTCGGGCCTGGCGGAGTGGGTTTGGGTCTGGCGGAGTGGGTTTGGGTCTGGCGGAGTGCGTTGGGGTCTGGTGGAGTGGGTTCGGGTCTGGCGGAGTGGGTTCGGGTCTGGCGGTGTGCGTTCGGGTCTGGCGGAGTGGGTTGGGGTCTGGCGGGGTGGGTTTGGGTCTGGCGGAGTGGGTTCGGGTCTGGCGGAGGGGGCTTGGGTCTGGCGGAGTGGGATTGGGTCTGGCGGAGTGGGGTTGGGTCTGGCGGAGTGGGCTTGGGTCTGGCGGAGTGGGTTTGGGTCTGGCGGAGTGGGTTTGGGTCTGGCAGAGTGGGTTTGGGTCTGGCGGAGTGAATTTTGGTCTGGTGGAGTGGGTTTGGGTCTGGTGGAGTGGGTTTGGGGCTGGCGGAGTGGGTTTGGGTCTGGCGGAGTGGGCTTGGGTCTGGCGGAGTGGGTTTGGGGTCTGGCGGAGTGGGTTTGGGTCTGGCGGAGTGGGTTTGGGTCTGGCGGAGTGGGTTCGGGTCTGGCGGAGTGGGTTCGGGTCTGGCGGAGTGGGTTGGGGTCTGGCGGAGTGGGTTTAGGGTTTGGCGGAGTGGGTTTGGGTGTGGCGGAGTGGGTTTGGGGTATGGCGGAGTGGGTTTGGGTCTGGCGGAGTGGGTTTGGGTCTGGCGGAGTGGGTTTGGGTCTGGCGGAGTGGGTTTGGCTCTGGCGGAGTGGGTTTGGGTCTGGCGGAGTGGGTTTGGGTCTGGCGGAGTGGGTTGGGGTCTGGCGGAGTGGGTTCGGGTCTGGCGGAGTGGGTTGGGGTCTGGCGGGGTGGGTTCGGGTCTGGCGGAGTGGGTTCGGGTCTGGCGGAGGGGGCTTGGGTCAGGCGGAGTGGGATTGGGTCTGGCGGAGTGGGCTTGGGTCTGTCGGAGTGGGCTTGGGTCTGTCGGAGTGGGTTTGGTTCTGGCGGAGTGGGTTTGGGTCTGGCGGAGTGGGTTTGGGTCTGGCGGAGTGAATTTTGGTCGGACGGAGTGGGTTTGGGTCTGGCGGAGTGGGTTTGGGCATGGCGGAGTGGGTTTGGGTCTGGCGGAGTGGGTTTGGGTCTGGCGGAGTGGGTTTGGGGTCTGGCGGAGTGGGTTTGTGCCTGGCGGAGTGGGTTTGGGGCTGGCGGAGTGGGTTTCTGTTTGGCGGAGTGGGTTTGGGTCTGGCGGAGTGGGTTTGGGTCTGGCGGAGTGGGTTTGGGTCTGGCGGAGTGGGTTTGGGTCTGGCGGAGTGGGTTTGCATCTGGCGGAGTGGGTTTGGGTGTGGCGGAGTGGGTTTGGGTCTGGCGGAGTGGGTTTGGGTCTGGCGGAGTGGGTTTGGGTCTGGCGTAGTGGGTTTGGGTCTGGCGGAGTGGGTTTGGGGTCTGGCGGAGTGGGTTTTGGTCTGGCGGAGTGGGTTTGGGTTCTGGCGGAGTGGGTTTTGTTCTGGCGGAGTGGGTTTGGGTCTGGCGAAGTGGGTTTGGGTGTGGCAGAGTTGGTTTGGGTCTGACGGAGTGGGTTTGGGTCTGGCGGAGTGGGTTTGAGTCTGGCGGAGTGGGTTGTTGGTCTGGCGGAGTGGGTTCGGGTCTGGCGGAGCGGGTTTGGGTCTGGCGGAGTGGGTTTTGGTCTGGCGGAGTGGGTTAGGGTTCTGGCGGAGTGGGTTTTGTTCTGGCGGAGTGGGTTTGGGTCTGGCGGAGTGGGTTTGGGTCTGGCGGTGTGGGTTTGGGGTCTGGCGGAGTGGGTTTGTGTCTGGCGGAGTGGGTTTGGGGCTGGCGGAGTGGGTTTGAGTCTGGCGGAGTGAGTTGTGGGTCTGGCGGAGTGGGTTCGGGTCTGGCGGAGTGGGTTGGGGTCTGGCGGAGTGGGTTGGGGTCTGGCGGAGTGGGTTTGGGTCTGGCGGAGTGGGTTTGCGTCTGGCGGAGTGGGTTTGGGGTATGGCGGAGTGGGTTTGGGTCTGGCGGAGTTGGTTTGGGTCTGGCGGAGTGGGTTTGTGTCTGGCGGAGTGGGTTTGGGTCTGGCGGAGTGGGTTTGGGTCTGGCGGAGTGGGTTTGGGTCTGGCGGAGTGGGTTTGGGTCTGGCGGTGTGGGTTTGGGGTCTGGCGGAGTGGGTTTGTGTCTGGCGGAGTGGGTTTGGGGCTGGCGGAGTGGGTTTGAGTCTGGCGGAGTGAGTTGTGGGTCTGGCGGAGTGGGTTCGGGTCTGGCGGAGTGGGTTGGGGTCTGGCGGAGTGGGTTGGGGTCTGGCGGAGTGGGTTTGGGTCTGGCGGAGTGGGTTTGCGTCTGGCGGAGTGGGTTTGGGGTATGACGGAGTGGGTTTGGGTCTGGCGGAGTTGGTTTGGGTCTGGCGGAGTTGGTTTGGGTCTGGCGGAGTGGGTTTGGGTCTGGCGGAGTGGGTTTGGGTCTGGCGGAGTGGGTTTGGGTCTGGCGGAGTGGGTTTGGGTCTGGCGGAGTGGGTTTGGGTCTGGCGGAGTGGGTTGGGGTCTGGCGGAGTGGGTTCGGGGCTGGCGGAGTGGGTTTGGGTCTGGCGGAGTGTGTTTGGGTCTGGCGGAGTGGGTTTGGGTCTGGCGGAGTGGGTTGGGGTCTGGCGGAGTGGGTTCGGGACTGGCGGAGTGGGTTGGGGTCTGGCGGAGTGGGTTGGGGTCTGGCGGAGTGGGTTCGGGTCTGGCGGAGTGGGTTATGGTCTGGCGGAGTGGGTTCGGGTCTGTCGGAGTGGGTTCGGGTTTGGCGGAGTGGGTTGGGGTCTGGCTGAGTGGGTTCGGGTCTGGCGGAGTGGGTTCGGGTCTGGCGGTGTGGGTTCGGGTCTGGCGGAGTGGGTTCGGGTCTGTACGAGTCGGTTCGGGTCTGGCGGAGTGGGTTCGGGTCTGGTGGAGTGGGTTCGGGTGTGGCGGAGTGGGTTCGGGTCTGGCGGAGTTGGTTTGGTTCTGGCGGAGTGAATTTGGGTCTGGCGGAGTGGGTTTGTGTCTGGCGGAGTGGGTTTGGGGCTGGCGGAGTGGGTTTGAGTCTGGCGGAGTGAGTTGTGGGTCTGGCGGAGTGGGTTCGGGTCTGGCGGAGTGGGTTTGGGTCTGGCGGAGTGGGTTTGGGTCTGGCGGAGTGGGTTTGGGTCTGGCGGAGTGGGTTTGGGTCTGGCGGAGTGGGTCGGGGTCTGGCGGAGTGGGTTCGGGGCTGGCGGAGTGGGTTTGGGTCTGGCGGAGTGGGTTTGGGTCTGGCGGAGTGGGTTTGGGTCTGGCGGAGTGGGTTGGGGTCTGGCGGAGTGGGATCGGGACTGGCGGAGTGGGTTGGGGTCTGGCGGAGTGGGTTGGGGTCTGGCGGAGTGGGTTCGGGTCTGGCGGAGTGGGTTATGGTCTGGCGGAGTGGGTTCGGGTCTGTCGGAGTGGGTTCGGGTTTGGCGGAGTGGTTTGGGGTCTGGCTGAGTGGGTTCGGGTCTGGCGGAGTGGGTTCGGGTCTGGCGGAGTGGGTTCGGGTCTGGCGGAGTGGGTTCGGGTCTGTACGAGTGGGTTCGGGTCTGGCGGAGTGGGTTCGGGTCTGGTGGAGTGGGTTCGGGTGTGGCGGTGTGGGTTCGGGTCTGGCGGAGTTGGTTTGGTTCTGGCGGAGTGAGTTTGGGTCTGGCGGAGTGGGTTTGTGTCTGGCGGAGTTGGTTTAGGTATGGCGCAGTGGGTTTGGGTCTGGCGGAGTGGGTTTGTGTCTGGCGGAGTGGGTTTGGGTCTGGCGGAGTGAATTTTGGTCTGGTGGAGTGGGTTTGGGTCTGGCAGAGTGGGTTTGGGCCTGGCGGAGTGGGTTTGGGTCTGGCGGAGTGTGTTTGGGTCTGGCGGAGTGGGTTTGGGGTCTGGCGGAGTGGGTTTGTGTCTGGCGGAGTGGGTTTGGGGCTGGCGGAGTGGGTTTGAGTCTGGCGGAGTGAGTTGTGGGTCTGGCGGAGTGGGTTCGGGTCTGGCGGAGTGGGTTGGGGTCTGGCGGAGTGGGTTGGGGTCTGGCGGAGTGGGTTTGGGTCTGGCGGAGTGGGTTTGGGTCTGGCGGAGTGGGTTTGGGGTATGGCGGAGTGGGTTTGGGTCTGGCGGTGTTGGTTTGGGTCTGGCGGAGTGGGTTTGGGTCTGGCGGAGTGGGTTTGTGTCTGGCGGAGTGGGTTTGGGTCTGGCGGAGTGGGTTTGGGTCTGGCGGAGTGGGTTTGGGTCTGGCGGAGTGGGTTTTTGGTCTGGCGGAGTGGGTTTGGGTCTGGCGGAGTGGGTTGGGGTCTGGCGGAGTGGGTTGGGGTCTGGCGGAGTGGGTTCGGGTCTGGCGGAGTGGGTTCGGGTCTGGCGGAGTAGGTTATGGTCTGGCGGAGTGGGTTCGGGTCTGGCGGAGTGGGTTGTGGTCTGGCGGAGTGGGTTGGAGTCTGGCGGAGTGGGCTCGGGACTGGCGGAGTGGGTTGGGGTCTGGCGGAGTGGGTTGGGGTCTGGCGGAGTGGGTTCGGGTCTGGCGGAGTGGGTTCGGGTCTGTACGTGTGGGTTCGGGTCTGGCGGAGTGCGTTGGGGTCTGGTGGAGTGGGTTCGGGTTTGGCGGAGTGGGTTCGGGTCTGGCGGAGTTGGTTTGGGTCTGGCGGAGTGGGTTTGGGTCTGGCGGAGTGGGTTTGGGTCTGGCGGAGTGGGTTTGGGACTGGCGGAGTGGGTTTGGGTCTGGCGGAGTGGGTTTGGGTCTGGCGGAGTGGGTTTGGGTCTGGCGGAGTGGGTTTGGGATCTGGCGGAGTGGGTTCGGGTCTGGCGGAGTAGGTTATGGTCTGGCGGTGTGGGTTGGGGTCTGGCGGAGTGGGTTGGGGTTTGGCGGAGTGGGTTGGAGTCTGGCGGAGTGGGCTCGGGACTGGCGGAGTGGCTTGGGGTCTGGCGGAGTGGGTTGGGGTCTGGCGGAGTGGGTTCGGGTCTAGCGGAGTGCGTTCGGGTCTGTACGTGTGGGTTCGGGTCTGGCGGAGTGGGTTGGGGTCTGGCGGAGTGGGTTCGGGTTTGGCGGAGTGGGTTCGGGTCTGGCGGAGTTGGTTTGGTTCTGGCGGAGTGAGTTTGTGTCTGGCGGAGTGGGTTTGAGTCTGGCGGAGTTGATTTAGGTCTGGCGGAGTGGGTTTGGGTCTGGCGGAGTGGGTTTGGGTCTGGCGGAGTGGTTTTGGGTCTGGCGGAGTGGGTTTGGGTCTGGCGGAGTGGGTTTGGGTCTGGCGGTGTGGGTTTGGATCTGGCAGAGTGGGTTTGTGTCTGGCGGAGTGTGTTTGGGTCTGGCGGAGTGGGTTTGGGTCTGGCGGAGTGGGTTTGGGGTCTGGCGGAGTGGGTTAGGGTCTGGCGGAGTGGGTTCGGGTATGGCGGAGTGGGTTCGGGTCTGGCAGAGTGGGTTCGGGTTTGGCGGAGTGGGTTCGTGTGCGGCGGAGTGGGTTCGTGTGCGGCGGAGTGGGTTGGGGTCTGGCGGAATGGGTTGGGGTCTGTCAGGGTGGGTTGGGGTCTGGCGGAGTGGGTTGGGGTCTGGCGGTGTGGGTTCGGGTATGGCGGAGAGGGTTCGGGTCTGGCGGAGTGGGTTTGGTTCTGGCGGAGTGAGTTGGGGTCTGGCGGAGTGGGTTTGGGTCTGGCGGAGTGGGTTTGGGTCTGGCGGAGTGGGTTTTTGGTCTGGCGGAGTGGGTTTGGGTCTGGCGGAGTGGGTTGGGGTCTGGCGGAGTGGGTTGGGGTCTGGCGGAGTGGGTTCGGGTCTGGCGGAGTGGGTTCGGGTCTGGCGGAGTAGGTTATGGTCTGGCGGAGTGGGTTCGGGTCTGTCGGAGTGGGTTGGGGTCTGGCGGAGTGGGTTGGAGTCTGGCAGAGTGGGCTCGGGACTGGCGGAGTGGGTTGGGGTCTGGCGGAGTGGGTTGGGGTCTGGCGGAGTGGGTTCGGGTCTGGCGGAGTGGGTTCGGGTCTGTACG
The DNA here is from genome assembly GCA_963514005.1 of Raja brachyura. The sequence continues at coordinate 59,692,363 of OY740795.1, read as the reverse complement.
TGTGGGTTCGGGTCTGGCGGAGTGGGTTGGGGTCTGCTGGAGTGGGTTCGGGTTTGGCAGAGTGGGTTCGGGTCTGGCGGAGTTGGTTTGGTTCTGGCGGAGTGAGTTTGTGTCTGGCGGAGTGGGTTTGGGTCTGGCGGAGTTGGTTTAGGTCTGGCGGAGTGGGTTTGGGTTTGGCGGAGTGGGTTTGGGTCTGGCGGAGTGGGTTTGCGTCTGGCGGAGTGGGTTTGGGTCTGGCGGAGTGGGTTTGGGTCTGGCGGAGTGGGTTTGGGTCTGGCGGAGTGGGTTTGTGTCTGGCGGAGTGTGTTTGGGTCTGGCGGAGTGGGTTTGGGTCTGGCGGAGTGGGTTTGGGGTCTGGCGGAGTGGGTTAGGGTCTGGCGGAGTTGGTTTGGGTATGGCGGAGCGGGTTCGGGTCTGGCGGAGCGGGTTCGGGATTGGCGGAGTGGGTTCGTGTGTTGCGGAGTGGGGTGGGGTCTGGCGGAATGGGTTGGGGTCTGTCAGAGTGGGTTGGGTTCTGGCGGAGTGGGTTGGGGTCTGGCGGTGTGGGTTGGGGTCTGGCGGAGTGGGTTTGGGTCTGGCGGAGTGGGTTTTTGGTCTGGCGGAATGGGTTTGGGTCTGGCGGAGTGGGTTGGGGTCTGGCGGAGTGGGTTGTGGTCTGGCGGAGTGGGTTCCGGTCTGGTGGAGTGGGTTCGGGTCTGTCGGAGGAGGTTATGGTCCGGCGGAGTGGGTTGGGGTCTGTCGGAGTGGGTTGGGGTCTGGCGGAGTGGGTTGGAGTCTGGCGGAGTGGGCTCGGGACTGGCGGAGTGGGTTGGGGTCTGGCGGAGTGGGTTGGGGTCTGGCGGAGTGGGTTTGGGGCTGGCGGAGTGGGTTGGAGTCTGGCGGAGTGGGCTCGGGACTGGCGGAGTGGGTTGGGGTCTGGCGGAGTGGGTTGGGGTCTGGCGAAGTGGGTTGTGGTCTGGCGGAGTGGGTTCGGGTCTGGTGGAGTGGGTTCGGGTCTGTCGGAGGAGGTTATGGTCTGGCGGAGTGGGTTCGGGTCTGTCGGAGTGGGTTGGGGTCTGGCGGAGTGGGTTGGAGTCTGGCGGAGTGGGCTCGGGACTGGCGGAGTGGGTTGGGGTCTGGCAGAGTGGGTTGGGGTCTGGCGGAGTGGGTTTGGGGCTGGCGGAGTGGGTTCGGGTCTGGCGGAGTGGGTTTGGTTCTGGCGGAGTGGGTTTGGGTCTGGCGGAGTGGGTTTGGGTCTGGCGGAGTGGGTTTGGGTCTGGCGGAGTGGGTTTTTGGTCTGGCGGAGTGGGTTTGGGTCTGGCGGAGTGGGTTGGGGTCTGGCGGAGTGGGTTGTGGTCTGGCGGAGTGGGTTCGGGTCTGGTGGAGTGGGTTCGGGTCTGTCGGAGGAGGTTATGGTCTGGCGGAGTGGGTTCGGGTCTGTCGGAGTGGGTTGGGGTCTGGCGGAGTGGGTTGGAGTCTGGCGGAGTGGGCTCGGGACTGGCGGAGTGGGTTGGGGTCTGGCGGAGTGGGTTGGGGTCTGGCGGAGTGGGTTCGGGTCTGGCGGAGTGGGTTCGGGTCTGTACGTGTGGGTTCGGGTCTGGCGGAGTGGGTTGGGGTCTGGCGGAGTGGGTTCGGGTTTGGCGGAGTGGGTTCGGGTCTGGCGGAGTTGGTTTGGTTCTGGCGGAGTGAGTTTGTGTCTGGCGGAGTGGGTTTGGGTCTGGTGGAGTTGATTTAGGTCTGGCGGAGTGGGTTTGGGTCTGGCGGAGTGGGTTTGCGTCTGGCGGAGTGGGTTTGGGTCTGGCGGAGTGGGTTTGGGTCTGGCGGAGTGGGTTTGGGTCTGGCGAAGTGGGTTTGGGTCTGGCGGAGTGGGGTTATGTCTGGCGGAGTGTGCTTGGCTCTGGCGGAGTGGGTTTCGGTCTGGCGGAGTGGGTTTGGGGACTGGCGGAGTGGGTTGGGGTCTGGCGGAGTGGGTTGGGGTCTGGCGGAGTGGGTTCGGGTCTGGCGGAGTGGGTTCGGGTCTGTACGTGTGGGTTCGGGTCTGGCGGAGTGGGTTGGGGTCTGGCGGAGTGGGTTCGGGTTTGGCGGAGTGGGTTCGGGTCTGGCGGAGTTGGTTTGGTTCTGGCGGAGTGAGTTTGTGTCTGGCGGAGTGGGTTTGGGTCTGGTGGAGTTGATTTAGGTCTGGCGGAGTGGGTTTGGGTCTGGCGGAGTGGGTTTGCGTCTGGCGGAGTGGGTTTGGGTCTGGCGGAGTGGGTTTGGGTCTGGCGGAGTGGGTTTGGGTCTGGCGAAGTGGGTTTGGGTCTGGCGGAGTGGGGTTATGTCTGGCGGAGTGTGCTTGGCTCTGGCGGAGTGGGTTTCGGTCTGGCGGAGTGGGTTTGGGGTCTGGCGGAGTGGGTTAGGGTCTGGCGGAGTGGGTTCGGCTATGGCGGAGTGGGTTCGGGTCTGGCGGAGTGGGTTCGGGTTTGGCGGAGTGGGTTCGTGTGTGACGGAGTGGGTTGGGGTCTGGCGGAATTGGTTGGGGTCTGGCGGAATGGGTTGGGGTCTGGCGGAGTGGGTTGGGGTCTGGCGGTGTGGGTTCGGGTATGGCGGAGAGGGTTCGGGTCTGGCGGAGTGGGTTTGGTTCTGGCGGAGTGAGTTGGGGTCTGGCGGAGTGGGTTTGGGTCTGGCGGAGTGGGTTTGGGTCTGGCGGAGTGGGTTTGGGTCTGGCGGAGTGGGTTTGGGTCTGGCGGAGTGGGTTTGGGTCAGGCGGAGTGGGTTTGGGTCTGGCGGAGTGGGTTTGGGTCAGGCGGAGTGGGTTTGTGTCTGGCGAAGTGGGTTTGGGGTCTGGCGGAGTGGGTTAGGGTCTGGCGGTGTGGGTTCGGGTTTGGCAGAGTGGGTTCGTGTGTGGCAGAGTGGGGTGGCGTCTGGCGGAATGGGTTGGGGTCTGTCAGAGTGGGTTGGGTTCTGGCGGAGTGGGTTGGGGTCTGGCGGTGTGGGTTGGGGTCTGGCGGAGTGGGTTTGGGTCTGGCGGAGTGGGTTTGGGTCTGGCGGAGTGGGTTTGGGTCTGGCGGAGTGGGTTTAGGTCAGGCGGAGTGGGTTTGTGTCTGGCGAAGTGGGTTTGGGGTCTGGCGGAGTGGGTTAGGGTCTGGCGGAGTGGGTTCGGGGCTGGCGGAGTGGGTTCGGGTCTGGCGGAGTGGGTTTGGTTCTGGCGGAGTGAGTTGGGGTCTGGCGGAGTGGGTTTGGGTCTGGCGGAGTGGGTTTGGGTCTGGCGGAGTGGGTTTTTGGTCTGGCGGAGTGGGTTTGGGTCTGGCGGAGTGGGTTGGGGTCTGGCGGAGTGGGTTGTGGTCTGGCGGAGTGGGTTCGGGTCTGGTGGAGTGGGTTCGGGTCTGGCGGAGTAGGTTATGGTCTGGCAGAGTGGGTTCGGGTCTGTCGGAGTGGGTTGGGGTCTGGCGGAGTGGGTTGGAGTCTGGCGGAGTGGGCTCGGGACTGGTGGATTGGGTTGGGGTCTGGCCGAGTAGGTTGGGGTCTGGCGGAGTGGGTTCGGGTCTGGCGGAGTGGGTTCGGGTCTGTACGTGTGGGTTCGGGTCTGGCGGAGTGGGTTGGGGTCTGGCGGAGTGGGTTCGGGTTTGGCGGAGTGGGTTCGGGTCTGGCGGAGTTGGTTCGGGTCTGGCGGAGTGGGTTCGGGTCTGGCGGAGTGGGTTCGGGTCTGGCGGAGTGGGTTCGAGTCTGGCGGAGTGGGTTCGCGTCTGGCGGAGTGGGTTCGGGTGTGGCGGAGTGGGTTCGGGTGTGGCGGAGTGGGTTCGGGTCTGGCGGAATGGTTTCGGGTCTCGCGGATTGGGTTCGGGTCTGGCGGAGTAGGTTCGGGTCTGGCGGAGTGGGTTGTGGTCTGGCGGAGTAGGTTCGGGTTTGGCGGAGTGGGTTCGGGTCTCGCGGAGTGGGTTCGGGTCTGGCGGAGTGGGTTCGGGTCTGGCGGAGTGGGTTCGGGTCTGGCAGAGTGGGTTTGGGTCTGGCGGAGGGGGTTTGGGTCTGGCGGAGTGTGTTTGGGTCTGGCGCAGTGGGTTGGGGTCTGGCGGAGTGGGTTGGGGTCTGGCGGAGTGGGTTGGGGTCTGGCGGAGTGGGTTCGGGTCTGGCGGAGTGGGTTCGGGTCTGGCGGAGTGGGTTGGGGTCTGCCGGAGTGGGTTGGGGTCTGCCGGAGTGGTTTCGGTTCTGGCGGAGTGGGTACGGGTCTGGCGGAGTGGGTTCGGGTCTGGCGGAGTGGGTTGGGGTCTGGCGGAGTGGGTTGGGGTGTGGCGGAGTGGGTTCGGGTGTGGCGGAGTGGGTTCGGGTCTGGCGGAGTGGGTTATGGTCTGGCGGAGTGGGTTCGGGTCTGTCGGAGTGGGTTGGGGTCTGGCGAAGTTGGTTGGGGTCTGGCGGAGTGGGTTGGGGTCTGGCGGAGTGGGTTCCGGACTGGCGGAGTGGGTTCGGGTCTGGCGGAGTGGGTTCGGGTCTGGCGGAGTGGGTTCGGGTGTGGCGGAGTGGGTTCGGGTGTGGCGGAGTGGGTTCGGGTCTGGCGGAATGGTTTCGGGTCTCGCGGATTGGGTTCGGGTCTGGCGGAGTGGGTTCGGGTCTGGCGGAGTGGGTTGTGGTCTGGCGGAGTAGGTTCGGGTTTGGCGGAGTGGGTTCGGGTCTCGCGGAGTGGGTTCGGGTCTGGCGGAGTGGGTTCGGGTCTGGCGGAGTGGGTTCGGGTCTGGCAGAGTGGGTTTGGGTCTGGCGGAGGGGGTTTGGGTCTGGCGGAGTGTGTTTGGGTCTGGCGCAGTGGGTTTGGGTCTGGAGGAGTGGGTTTGGGACCGGCGGAGTGGGTTTGGGTCCGGCGGAGTGGGTTTGGGTCTGGCGGAGTGGGTTGGGGTCTGCCGGAGTGGTTTCGGTTCTGGCGGAGTGGGTTCGGGTCTGGCGGAGTGGGTTCGGGTCTGGCCGAGTGGGTTCGGGTCTGGCGGAGTGGGTTGGGGTCTGGCGGAGTGGGTTCGGGTCTGGCGGAGTGGGTTCGGGTCTGGCGGAGTGGGTTATGGTGTGGCGGAGTGGGTTCGGGTCTGTCGGAGTGGGTTGGGGTCTGGCGAAGTTGGTTGGGGTCTGGCGGAGTGGGTCCGGGTCTGGCAGAGTGGGTTCCGGTCTGGCGGAGTGGGTTCGGGTCTGGCGGAGTGGGTTCGGGTCTGGCGGAGTGGGTTCGGGTGTGGCGGAGTGGGTTCGGGTGTGGCGGAGTGGGTTCGGGTCTGGCGGAATGGTTTCGGGTGTCGCGGATTGGGTTCGGGTCTGGCGGAGTGGGTTCGGGTCTGGCGGAGTGGGTTGTGGTCTGGCGGAGTAGGTTCGGGTTTGGCGGAGTGGGTTCGGGTCTCGCGGAGTGGGTTCGGGTCTGGCGGAGTTGGTTCGGGTCTGGCGGAGTGGGTTCGGGTCTGGCGGAGTGGGTTTGGGTCTGGCAGAGTGGGTTTGGGTCTGGCGGAGGGGTTTTGGGTCTGGCGGAGTGTGTTTGGGTCTGGCGCAGTGGGTTGGGGTCTGGCGGAGTGGGTTGGGGTCTGGCGGAGTGGGTTGGGGTCTGGCGGAGTGGGTTCGGGTCTGACGGAGTGGGTTCGGGTCTGGCGGAGTGGGTTCGGGTCTGTCGGTGTGGGTTCGGGTCTGGCGGAGTGGGTTGTGGTCTGGCGGAGTGGGTTCGGGTTTGGCGGAGTGGGTTCGGGTCTGGCGGAGTGGGTTGGGGCTGGCGGAGTGGGTTTGGGTCTGGCGGAGTGGGTTTGGGTCTGGCGGAGTGGGTTTGGGTCTGGCGGAGTGGGATTGGGTCTGGCGGAGTGGGTTCGGGTCTGTCGGAGTGGGTTCGGGTCTGACGGAGTGGGTTGGGGTCTGGAGGAGTGGGTTCGGGATTGGCGGAGTGAGTTCTGGTCTGGCGGAGTGGGTTTGGTTCTGGCGGAGTGGGTTTGGGTCTGGCGGAGTGGGTTTGGGTCTGGCGGAGTGAGTTTGGGTCTGGCGGTGTGGGTTTGGGTCTGGCGGAGTGGATTTGGGTCTGGCGGAGTGGGTTTGGGTCTGGCGGAGTGGGTTTGGGTCTGGCGGAGTGGGTTGGGGTCTTGTGGAGTGGTTTCGGGTCTGGCGGAGTGGGTTCGGGTCTGGCGGAGTGGGTTCGGGTCTGGCGGAGTGGGTTCGGGTCTGGAGGAGTGGGTTGGGGTCTGGCGGAGTGGGTTAGGGTCTGGCGGAGTGGGTTGGGGTCTGGCGGAGTGGGTTCGGGTCTGGCGGAGTGGGTTCGGGTCTGGCGGAGTGGGTTTGGGTCTGGCGGAGTGGGTTTGGGTCTGGCGGAGTGGGTTGGGGTCTGGCGGAGTGGGTTTGGGTCTGGCGGAGTGGGTTTGGGTCTGGCGGAGTGGGTTTCGGTCTGGCGGAGTGGGTTTGGGTCTGGCGGAGTGGGTTTGGGTCTGGCTGAGTGGGTTTGGGTCTGGCGGAGTGGGTTTGGGTCTGGCGGAGTGGGTTTGGGTCTGGCGGAGTGGGTTTGGGTCTGGCAGAGTGGGTTTGGGTCTGGCGGAGTGGGTTTGGGGTCTGGCGGAGTGGGTTCGGGTCTGGCGGAGTAGGTTATGGTCTGGCGGAGTGGGTTGGGGTCTGGCGGAGTGGGTTGGGGTTTGGCGGAGTGGGTTGGAGTCTGGCGGAGTGGGCTCGGGACTGGCGGAGTGGCTTGGGGTCTGGCGGAGTGGGTTGGGGTCTGGCGGAGTGGGTTCGGGTCTGGCGGAGTGGGTTCGGGTCTGTACGTGTGGGTTCGGGTCTGGCGGAGTGGGTTGGGGTCAGGCGGAGTGGGTTCGGGTTTGGCGGAGTGGGTTCGGGTCTGGCGGAGTTGGTTTGGTTCTGGCGGAGTGAGTTTGTGTCTGGCGGAGTGGGTTTGAGTCTGGCGGAGTTGATTTAGGTCTGGTGGAGTGGGTTTGGGTCTGGCGGAGCGGGTTTGGGTCTGGCGGAGTGGTTTTGGGTCTGGCGGAGTGGGTTTGAGTCTGGCGGAGTGGGTTTGGGTCTGGCGGAGTGGGTTTGGGTCTGGCGGAGTGGGTTTGTGTCTGGCGGAGTGTGTTTGGGTCTGGCGGAGTGGGTTTGGGTCTGGCGGAGTGGGTTTGGGGTCTGGCGGAGTGGGTTAGGGTCTGGCGGAGTGGGTTCGGGTATGGCGGAGTGGGTTCGGGTCTGGCAGAGTGGGTTCGGGTTTGGCGGAGTGGGTTCGTGTGTGGCGGAGTGGGTTGGGGTCTGGCGGAATGGGTTGGGGTCTGTCAGGGTGGGTTGGGGTCTGGCGGAGTGGGTTGGGGTCTGGCGGTGTGGGTTCGGGTATGGCGGAGAGGGTTCGGGTCTGGCGGAGTGGGTTTGGTTCTGGCGGAGTGAGTTGGGGTCTGGCGAAGTGGGTTTGGGTCTGGCGGAGTGGGTTTGGGTCTGGCGGAGTGGGTTTGGGTCTGGCGGAGTGGGTTTTTGGTCTGGCGGAGTGGGTTTGGGTCTGGCGGAGTGGGTTGGGGTCTGGCGGAGTGGGTTGGGGTCTGGCGGAGTGGGTTCGGGTCTGGCGGAGTGGGTTCGGGTCTGGCGGAGTAGGTTATGGTCTGGCGGAGTGGGTTCGGGTCTGGCGGAGTGGGTTGGGGTCTGGCGGAGTGGGTTGGAGTCTAGCGGAGTGGGCTCGGGACTGGCGGAGTGGGTTGGGGTCTGGCGGAGTGGGTTGGGGTCTGGCGGAGTGGGTTCGGGTCTGGCGGAGTGGGTTCGGGTCTGTACGTGTGGGTTCGGGTCTGGCGGAGTGCGTTGGGGTCTGGTGGAGTGGGTTCGGGTTTGGCGGAGTGCGTTCGGGTCTGGCGGAGTTGGTTTGGGTCTGGCGGAGTGGGTTTGGGTCTGGCGGAGTGGGTTTGGGTCTGGCGGAGTGGGTTTGGGACTGGCGGAGTGGGTTTGGGTCTGGCGGAGTGGGTTTGGGTCTGGCGGAGTGGGTTTGGGTCTGGCGGAGTGGGTTTGGGATCTGGCGGAGTGGGTTCGGGTCTGGCGGAGTAGGTTATGGTCTGGCGGTGTGGGTTGGGGTCTGGCGGAGTGGGTTGGGGTTTGGCGGAGTGGGTTGGAGTCTGGCGGAGTGGGCTCGGGACTGGCGGAGTGGCTTGGGGTCTGGCGGAGTGGGTTGGGGTCTGGCGGAGTGGGTTCGGGTCTAGCGGAGTGCGTTCGGGTCTGTACGTGTGGGTTCGGGTCTGGCGGAGTGGATTGGGGTCTGGCGGAGTGGGTTCGGGTTTGGCGGAGTGGGTTCGGGTCTGGCGGAGTTGGTTTGGTTCTGGCGGAGTGAGTTTGTGTCTGGCGGAGTGGGTTTGAGTCTGGCGGAGTTGATTTAGGTCTGGCGGAGTGGGTTTGGGTCTGGCGGAGTGGGTTTGGGTCTGGCGGAGTGGTTTTGGGTCTGGCGGAGTGGGTTTGGGTCTGGCGGAGTGGGTTTGGGTCTGGCGGTGTGGGTTTGGATCTGGCAGAGTGGGTTTGTGTCTGGCGGAGTGTGTTTGGGTCTGGCGGAGTGGGTTTGGGTCTGGCGGAGTGGGTTTGGGGTCTGGCGGAGTGGGTTAGGGTCTGGCGGAGTGGGTTCGGGTATGGCGGAGTGGGTTCGGGTCTGGCAGAGTGGGTTCGGGTTTGGCGGAGTGGGTTCGTGTGCGGCGGAGTGGGTTCGTGTGCGGCGGAGTGGGTTGGGGTCTGGCGGAATGGGTTGGGGTCTGTCAGGGTGGGTTGGGGTCTGGCGGAGTGGGTTGGGGTCTGGCGGTGTGGGTTCGGGTATGGCGGAGAGGGTTCGGGTCTGGCGGAGTGGGTTTGGTTCTGGCGGAGTGAGTTGGGGTCTGGCGGAGTGGGTTTGGGTCTGGCGGAGTGGGTTTGGGTCTGGCGGAGTGGGTTTTTGGTCTGGCGGAGTGGGTTTGGGTCTGGCGGAGTGGGTTGGGGTCTGGCGGAGTGGGTTGGGGTCTGGCGGAGTGGGTTCGGGTCTGGCGGAGTGGGTTCGGGTCTGGCGGAGTAGGTTATGGTCTGGCGGAGTGGGTTCGGGTCTGTCGGAGTGGGTTGGGGTCTGGCGGAGTGGGTTGGAGTCTGGCGGAGTGGGCTCGGGACTGGCGGAGTGGGTTGGGGTCTGGCGGAGTGGGTTGGGGTCTGGCGGAGTGGGTTCGGGTCTGGCGGAGTGGGTTCGGGTCTGTACGTGTGGGTTCGGGTCTGGCGGAGTGGGTTGGGGTCTGCTGGAGTGGGTTCGGGTTTGGCAGAGTGGGTTCGGGTCTGGCGGAGTTGGTTTGGTTCTGGCGGAGTGAGTTTGTGTCTGGCGGAGTGGGTTTGGGTCTGGCGGAGTTGGTTTAGGTCTAGCGGAGTGGGTTTGGGTCTGGCGGAGTGGGTTTGGGTCTGGCGGAGTGGGTTTGCGTCTGGCGGAGTGGGTTTGGGTCTGGCGGAGTGGGTTTGGGTCTGGCGGAGTGGGTTTGGGTCTGGCGGAGTGGGTTTGTGTCTGGCGGAGTGTGTTTGGGTCTGGCGGAGTGGGTTTGGGTCTGGCGGAGTGGGTTTGGGGTCTGGCGGAGTGTGTTAGGGTCTGGCGGAGTTGGTTTGGATATGGCGGAGCGGGTTCGGGTCTGGCGGAGCGGGTTCGGGTTTGGCGGAGTGGGTTCGTGTGTGGCGGAGTGGGGTGGGGTCTGGCGGAATGGGTTGGGGTCTGTCAGAGTCGGTTGGGTTCTGGCGGAGTGGGTTGGGGTCTGGCGGTGTGGGTTGGGGTCTGGCGGAGTGGGTTTGGGTCTGGCGGAGTGGGTTTGGGGCTGGCGGAGTGGGTTCGGGTCTGGCGGAGTGGGTTTGGTTCTGGCGGAGTGGGTTTGGGTCTGGCGGAGTGGGTTTGGGTCTGGCGGAGTGGGTTTGGGTCTGGCGGAGTGGGTTTTTGGTCTGGCGGAGTGGGTTTGGGTCTGGCGGAGTGGGTTGGGGTCTGGCGGAGTGGGTTGTGGTCTGGCGGAGTGGGTTCGGGTCTGGTGGAGTGGGTTCGGGTCTGTCGGAGGAGGTTATGGTCTGGCGGAGTGGGTTCGGGTCTGTCGGAGTGGGTTGGGGTCTGGCGGAGTGGGTTGGAGTCTGGCGGAGTGGGCTCGGGACTGGCGGAGTGGGTTGGGGTCTGGCGGAGTGGGTTGGGGTCTGGCGGAGTGGGTTCGGGTCTGGCGGAGTGGGTTCGGTTCTGTACGTGTGGGTTCGGGTCTGGCGGAGTGGGTTGGGGTCTGGCGGAGTGGGTTCGGGTTTGGCGGAGTGGGTTCGGGTCTGGCGGAGTTGGTTTGGTTCTGGCGGAGTGAGTTTGTGTCTGGCGGAGTGGGTTTGGGTCTGGTGGAGTTGATTTAGGTCTGGCGGAGTGGGTTTGGGTCTGGCGGAGTGGGTTTGCGTCTGGCGGAGTGGGTTTGGGTCTGGCGGAGTGGGTTTGGGTCTGGCGGAGTGGGTTTGGGTCTGGCGAAGTGGGTTTGGGTCTGGCGGAGTGGGGTTATGTCTGGCGGAGTGTGCTTGGCTCTGGCGGAGTGGGTTTCGGTCTGGCGGAGTGGGTTTGGGGTCTGGCGGAGTGGGTTAGGGTCTGGCGGAGTGGGTTCGGGTATGGCGGAGTGGGTTCGGGTCTGGCGGAGTGGGTTCGGGTTTGGCGGAGTGGGTTCGTGTGTGACGGAGTGGGTTGGGGTCTGGCGGAATTGGTTGGGGTCTGGCGGAATGGGTTGGGGTCTGGCGGAGTGGGTTGGGGTCTGGCGGTGTGGGTTCGGGTATGGCGGAGAGGGTTCGGGTCTGGCGGAGTGGGTTTGGTTCTGGCGGAGTGAGTTGGGGTCTGGCGGAGTGGGTTTGGGTCTGGCGGAGTGGGTTTGGGTCTGGCGGAGTGGGTTTGGGTCTGGCGGAGTGGGTTTGGGTCTGGCGGAGTGGGTTTGGGTCAGGCGGAGTGGGTTTGGGTCTGGCGGAGTGGGTTTGGGTCAGGCGGAGTGGGTTTGTGTCTGGCGAAGTGGGTTTGGGGTCTGGCGGAGTGGGTTAGGGTCTGGCGGTGTGGGTTCGGGTTTGGCAGAGTGGGTTCGTGTGTGGCAGAGTGGGGTGGCGTCTGGCGGAATGGGTTGGGGTCTGTCAGAGTGGGTTGGGTTCTGGCGGAGTGGGTTGGGGTCTGGCGGTGTGGGTTGGGGTCTGGCGGAGTGGGTTTGGGTCTGGCGGAGTGGGTTTGGGTCTGGCGGAGTGGGTTTGGGTCTGGCGGAGTGGGTTTAGGTCAGGCGGAGTGGGTTTGTGTCTGGCGAAGTGGGTTTGGGGTCTGGCGGAGTGGGTTAGGGTCTGGCGGAGTGGGTTCGGGGCTGGCGGAGTGGGTTTGGGTCTGGCGGAGTGGGTTTGGTTCTGGCGGAGTGAGTTGGGGTCTGGCGGAGTGGGTTTGGGTCTGGCGGAGTGGGTTTGGGTCTGGCGGAGTGGGTTTGGGTCTGGCGGAGTGGGTTTTTGGTCTGGCGGAGTGGGTTTGGGTCTGGCGGAGTGGGTTGGGGTCTGGCGGAGTGGGTTGTGGTCTGGCGGAGTGGGTTCGGGTCTGGTGGAGTGGGTTCGGGTCTGGCGGAGTAGGTTATGGTCTGGCAGAGTGGGTTCGGGTCTGTCGGAGTGGGTTGGGGTCTGGCGGAGTGGGTTGTGGTCTGGCGGAGTAGGTTCGGGTTTGGCGGAGTGGGTTCGGGTCTCGCGGAGTGGGTTCGGGTCTGGCGGAGTGGGTTCGGGTCTGGCGGAGTGGGTTCGGGTCTGGCAGAGTGGGTTTGGGTCTGGCGGAGGGGGTTTGGGTCTGGCGGAGTGTGTTTGGGTCTGGCGCAGTGGGTTGGGGTCTGGCGGAGTGGGTTGGGGTCTGGCGGAGTGGGTTGGGGTCTGGCGGAGTGGGTTCGGGTCTGGCGGAGTGGGTTCGGGTCTGGCGGAGTGGGTTGGGGTCTGCCGGAGTGGGTTGGGGTCTGCCGGAGTGGTTTCGGTTCTGGCGGAGTGGGTACGGGTCTGGCGGAGTGGGTTCGGGTCTGGCGGAGTGGGTTGGGGTCTGGCGGAGTGGGTTGGGGTGTGGCGGAGTGGGTTCGGGTGTGGCGGAGTGGGTTCGGGTCTGGCGGAGTGGGTTATGGTCTGGCGGAGTGGGTTCGGGTCTGTCGGAGTGGGTTGGGGTCTGGCGAAGTTGGTTGGGGTCTGGCGGAGTGGGTTGGGGTCTGGCGGAGTGGGTTCCGGTCTGGCGGAGTGGGTTCGGGTCTGGCGGAGTGGGTTCGGGTCTGGCGGAGTGGGTTCGGGTGTGGCGGAGTGGGTTCGGGTGTGGCGGAGTGGGTTCGGGTCTGGCGGAATGGTTTCGGGTCTCGCGGATTGGGTTCGGGTCTGGCGGAGTGGGTTCGGGTCTGGCGGAGTGGGTTGTGGTCTGGCGGAGTAGGTTCGGGTTTGGCGGAGTGGGTTCGGGTCTCGCGGAGTGGGTTCGGGTCTGGCGGAGTGGGTTCGGGTCTGGCGGAGTGGGTTCGGGTCTGGCAGAGTGGGTTTGGGTCTGGCGGAGGGGGTTTGGGTCTGGCGGAGTGTGTTTGGGTCTGGCGCAGTGGGTTTGGGTCTGGAGGAGTGGGTTTGGGACTGGCGGAGTGGGTTTGGGTCCGGCGGAGTGGGTTTGGGTCTGGCGGAGTGGGTTGGGGTCTGCCGGAGTGGTTTCGGTTCTGGCGGAGTGGGTTCGGGTCTGGCGGAGTGGGTTCGGGTCTGGCGGAGTGGGTTCGGGTCTGGCGGAGTGGGTTGGGGTCTGGCGGAGTGGGTTCGGGTCTGGCGGAGTGGGTTCGGGTCTGGCGGAGTGGGTTATGGTCTGGCGGAGTGGGTTCGGGTCTGTCGGAGTGGGTTGGGGTCTGGCGAAGTTGGTTGGGGTCTGGCGGAGTGGGTCCGGGTCTGGCGGAGTGGGTTCCGGTCTGGCGGAGTGGGTTCGGGTCTGGCGGAGTGGGTTCGGGTCTGGCGGAGTGGGTTCGGGTGTGGCGGAGTGGGTTCGGGTGTGGCGGAGTGGGTTCGGGTCTGGCGGAATGGTTTCGGGTCTCGCGGATTGGGTTCGGGTCTGGCGGAGTGGGTTCGGGTCTGGCGGAGTGGGTTGTGGTCTGGCGGAGTAGGTTCGGGTTTGGCGGAGTGGGTTCGGGTCTCGCGGAGTGGGTTCGGGTCTGGCGGAGTGGGTTCGGGTCTGGCGGAGTGGGTTCGGGTCTGGCAGAGTGGGTTTGGGTCTGGCGGAGGGGGTTTGGGTCTGGCGGAGTGTGTTTGGGTCTGGCGCAGTGGGTTTGGGTCTGGAGGAGTGGGTTTGGGACTGGCGGAGTGGGTTTGGGTCCGGCGGAGTGGGTTTGGGTCTGGCGGAGTGGGTTGGGGTCTGCCGGAGTGGTTTCGGTTCTGGCGGAGTGGGTTCGGGTCTGGCGGAGTGGGTTCGGGTCTGGCGGAGTGGGTTCGGGTCTGGCGGAGTGGGTTGGGGTCTGGCGGAGTGGGTTCGGGTCTGGCGGAGTGGGTTCGGGTCTGGCGGAGTGGGTTATGGTCTGGCGGAGTGGGTTCGGGTCTGTCGGAGTGGGTTGGGGTCTGGCGAAGTTGGTTGGGGTCTGGCGGAGTGGGTCCGGGTCTGGCGGAGTGGGTTCCGGTCTGGCGGAGTGGGTTCGGGTCTGGCGGAGTGGGTTCGGGTCTGGCGGAGTGGGTTCGGGTGTGGCGGAGTGGGTTCGGGTGTGGCGGAGTGGGTTCGGGTCTGGCGGAATGGTTTCGGGTCTCGCGGATTGGGTTCGGGTCTGGCGGAGTGGGTTCCGGTCTGGCGGAGTAGGTTCGGGTTTGGCGGAGTGGGTTCGGGTCTCGCGGAGTGGGTTCGGGTCTGGCGGAGTGGGTTCGGGTCTGGCGGAGTGGGTTCGGGTCTGGCAGAGTGGGTTTGGGTCTGGCGGAGGGGGTTTGGGTCTGGCGGAGTGTGTTTGGGTCTGGCGCAGTGGGTTTGGGTCTGGAGGAGTGGGTTTGGGACTGGCGGAGTGGGTTTGGGTCCGGCGGAGTGGGTTTGGGTCTGGCGGAGTGGGTTGGGGTCTGCCGGAGTGGTTTCGGTTCTGGCGGAGTGGGTTCGGGTCTGGCGGAGTGGGTTCGGGTCTGGCGGAGTGGGTTCGGGTCTGGCGGAGTGGGTTGGGGTCTGGCGGAGTGGGTTCGGGTCTGGCGGAGTGGGTTCGGGTCTGGCGGAGTGGGTTATGGTCTGGCGGAGTGGGTTCGGGTCTGTCGGAGTGGGTTGGGGTCTGGCGAAGTTGGTTGGGGTCTGGCGGAGTGGGTCCGGGTCTGGCGGAGTGGGTTCCGGTCTGGCGGAGTGGGTTCGGGTCTGGCGGAGTGGGTTCGGGTCTGGCGGAGTGGGTTCGGGTGTGGCGGAGTGGGTTCGGGTGTGGCGGAGTGGGTTCGGGTCTGGCGGAATGGTTTCGGGTCTCGCGGATTGGGTTCGGGTCTGGCGGAGTGGGTTCGGGTCTGGCGGAGTGGGTTGTGGTCTGGCGGAGTAGGTTCGGGTTTGGCGGAGTGGGTTCGGGTCTCGCGGAGTGGGTTCGGGTCTGGCGGAGTTGGTTCGGGTCTGGCGGAGTGGGTTCGGGTCTGGCGGAGTGGGTTTGGGTCTGGCAGAGTGGGTTTGGGTCTGGCGGAGGGGTTTTGGGTCTGGCGGAGTGTGTTTGGGTCTGGCGCAGTGGGTTGGGGTCTGGCGGAGTGGGTTGGGGTCTGGCGGAGTGGGTTGGGGTCTGGCGGAGTGGGTTCGGGTCTGACGGAGTGGGTTCGGGTCTGGCGGAGTGGGTTCGGGTCTGTCGGTGTGGGTTCGGGTCTGGCGGAGTGGGTTGTGGTCTGGCGGAGTGGGTTCGGGTTTGGCGGAGTGGGTTCGGGTCTGGCGGAGTGGGTTGGGGCTGGCGGAGTAGGTTTGGGTCTGGCGGAGTGGGTTTGGGTCTGGCGGAGTGGGTTTGGGTCTGGCGGAGTGGGATTGGGTCTGGCGGAGTGGGTTCGGGTCTGTCGGAGTGGGTTCGGGTCTGACGGAGTGGGTTGGGGTCTGGAGGAGTGGGTTCGGGATTGGCGGAGTGAGTTCTGGTCTGGCGGAGTGGGTTTGGTTCTGGCGGAGTGGGTTTGGGTCTGGCGGAGTGGGTTTGGGTCTGGCGGAGTGAGTTTGGGTCTGGCGGTGTGGGTTTGGGTCTGGCGGAGTGGATTTGGGTCTGGCGGAGTGGGTTTGGGTCTGGCGGAGTGGGTTTGGGTCTGGCGGAGTGGGTTGGGGTCTGGTGGAGTGGTTTCGGGTCTGGCGGAGTGGGTTCGGGTCTGGCGGAGTGGGTTCGGGTCTGGCGGAGTGGGTTCGGGTCTGGAGGAGTGGGTTGGGGTCTGGCGGAGTGGGTTAGGGTCTGGCGGAGTGGGTTGGGGTCTGGCGGAGTGAGTTCGGGTCTGGCGGAGTGGGTTCGGGTCTGGCGGAGTGGGTTGGGGTCTGGCGGAGTGGGTTTGGGTCTGGCGGAGTGGGTTTGGGTCTGGCGGAGTGGGTTTGGGTCTGGCGGAGTGGGATTGGGTCTGGCGGAGTGGGTTCGGGTCTGTCGGAGTGGGTTCGGGTCTGACGGAGTGGGTTGGGGTCTGGAGGAGTGGGTTCGGGATTGGCGGAGTGAGTTCGGGTCTGGCGGAGTGGGTTTGGTTCTGGCGGAGTGGGTTTGGGTCTGGCGGAGTGGGTTTGGGTCTGGCGGAGTGAGTTTGGGTCTGGCGGTGTGGGTTTGGGTCTGGCGGAGTGGATTTGGGTCTGGCGGAGTGGGTTTGGGTCTGGCGGAGTGGGTTTGGGTCTGGCGGAGTGGGTTGGGGTCTGGCGGAGTGGTTTCGGGTCTGGCGGAGAGGGTTCGGGTCTGGCGGAGTGGGTTCGGGTCTGGCGGAGTGGGTTCGGGTCTGGAGGAGTGGGTTGGGGTCTGGCGGAGTGGGTTAGGGTCTGGCGGAGTGGGTTCGGGTCTGGCGGAGTGGGTTATGGCCTGGCGGAGTGGGTTCGCGTCTGTCGGAGTGGGTTGGGGTCTGGCGGAGTTGGTTGGGGTCTGGCGGAGTGGGTTCGGGTCTGGCGGAGTGGGTTCGGGTCTGGCGGAGTTGGTTCGGGTCTGGCGGAGTGGGTTAGGGTCTGGCGGAGTGGGTTCAGTTCTGGCGGAGTGGGTTAGGGTCTGTCGGTGTGGGTTAGGGTCTGGGGGAGTGGGTTTGGGTCTGGCGGAGTGGGTTTGGGTCTGGCGGAATGGGTTCGGGTCTGGCGGAGTGGGTTCGGGTATAGCGGAGTGGGTGCGGGTCTGGCGGAGTGGATTTGGATCTGGCGGAGTGGGTTTGGGTCTGGCGGAGTGGGTTTGGGTCTGGCGGAGTGGGTTTGGGTCTGGCGGAGTGAGTTTGGGTCTGGCGGAGTGGGTTTGGGTCTGGCGGAGTGGGTTTGGGTCTGGCGGAGTGGGTTTGGGTCTGGCAGAGTGGGTTCGGGTCTGGCGGAGTGGGTTGGGGTCTGGCGGAGTGGGTCCGGGTCTGGCGGAGTGGGTTCCGGTCTGGCGGAGTGGGTTCGGGTCTGGCGGAGTGGGTTCGGGTCTGGCGGAGTGGGTTCGGGTGTGGCGGAGTGGGTTCGGGTGTGGCGGAGTGGGTTCGGGTCTGGCGGAATGGTTTCGGGTCTCGCGGATTGGGTTCGGGTCTGGCGGAGTGGGTTCGGGTCTGGCGGAGTGGGTTGTGGTCTGGCGGAGTAGGTTCGGGTTTGGCGGAGTGGGTTCGGGTCTCGCGGAGTGGGTTCGGGTCTGGCGGAGTGGGTTCGGGTCTGGCGGAGTGGGTTCGGGTCTGGCGGAGTGGGTTTGGGTCTGGCAGAGTGGGTTTGGGTCTGGCGGAGGGGTTTTGGGTCTGGCGGAGTGTGTTTGGGTCTGGCGCAGTGGGTTGGGGTCTGGCGGAGTGGGTTGGGGTCTGGCGGAGTGGGTTGGGGTCTGGCGGAGTGGGTTCGGGTCTGGCGGAGTGGGTTCGGGTCTGGCGGAGTGGGTTCGGGTCTGTCGGTGTGGGTTCGGGTCTGGCGGAGTGGGTTGGGGTCTGGCGGAGTGGGTTCGGGTTTGGTGGAGTGGGTTCGGGTCTGGCGGAGTGGGTTGGGGCTGGCGGAGTGGGTTTGGGTCTGGCGGAGTGGGTTTGGGTCTGGCGGAGTGGGTTTGGGTCTGGCGGAGTGGGATTGGGTCTGGCGGAGTGGGTTCGGGTCTGTCGGAGTGGGTTCGGGTCTGACGGAGTGGGTTGGGGTCTGGAGGAGTGGGTTCGGGATTGGCGGAGTGAGTTCGGGTCTGGCGGAGTGGGTTTGGTTCTGGCGGAGTGGGTTTGGGTCTGGCGGAGTGGGTTTGGTTCTGGCGGAGTGAGTTTGGGTCTGGCGGTGTGGGTTTGGGTCTGGCGGAGTGGATTTGGGTCTGGCGGAGTGGGTTTGGGTCTGGCGGAGTGGGTTTGGGTCTGGCGGAGTGGGTTGGGGTCTGGCGGAGTGGTTTCGGGTCTGGCGGAGTGGGTTCGGGTCTGGCGGAGTGGGTTCGGGGCTGGCGGAGTGGGTTCGGGTCTGGAGGAGTGGGTTGGGGTCTGGCGGAGTGGGTTAGGGTCTGGCGGAGTGGGTTGGGGTCTGGCGGAGTGGGTTCGGGTCTGGCGGAGTGGGTTCGGGTCTGGCGGAGTGGGTTGGGGTCTGGCGGAGTGGGTTTGGGTCTGGCGGAGTGGGTTTGGGTCTGGCGGAGTGGGTTTGGGTCTGGCGGAGTGGGATTGGGTCTGGCGGAGTGGGTTCGGGTCTGTCGGAGTGGGTTCGGGTCTGACGGAGTGGGTTGGGGTCTGGAGGAGTGGGTTCTGGATTGGCGGATTGAGTTCGGGTCTGGCGGAGTGGGTTTGGTTCTGGCGGAGTGGGTTTGGGTCTGGCGGAGTGGGTTTGGGTCTGGCGGAGTGAGTTTGGGTCTGGCGGTGTGGGTTTGGGTCTGGCGGAGTGGATTTGGGTCTGGCGGAGTGGGTTTGGGTCTGGCGGAGTGGGTTTGGGTCTGGCGGAGTGGGTTGGGGTCTGGTGGAGTGGTTTCGGGTCTGGCGGAGTGGGTTCGGGTCTGGCGGAGTGGGTTCGGGTCTGGCGGAGAGGTTCGGGTCTGGAGGAGTGGGTTGGGGTCTGGCGGAGTGGGTTAGGGTCTGGCGGAGTGGGTTCGGGTCTGGCGGAGTGGGTTATGGTCTGGCGGAGTGGGTTCGGGTCTGTCGGAGTGGGTTGGGGTCTGGCGGAGTTGGTTGGGGTCTGGCGGAGTGGGTTCGGGTCTGGCGGAGTGGGTCCGGGTCTGGCGGAGTTGGTTCGGGTCTGGCGGAGTGGGTTAGGGTCTGGCGGAGTGGGTTCAGTTCTGGCGGAGTGGGTTAGGGTCTGGCGGAGTGGGTTTGGGTCTGGCGGAGTGGGTTCGGGTCTGGCGGAGTGGGTTCGGTTCTGGCGGAGTGGGGTCGGGTCTGGCGGAGTGGGTTTGGGTCTGGCGGAGTGGGTTCGGGTCTGTCGGTGTGGGTTAGGGTCTGGCGGAGTGGGTTTGGGTCTGGCGGAATGGGTTCGGGTCTGGCGGAGTGGGTTCGGGTATAGCGGAGTGGGTGCGGGTCTGGCGGAGTGGATTTGGGTCTGGCGGAGTGGGTTTGGGTCTGGCGGAGTGGGTTTGGGTCTGGCGGAGTGGGTTTGGGTCTGGCGGAGTGAGTTTGGGTCTGGCGGAGTGGGTTTGGGTCTGGCGGAGTGGGTTTGGGTCTGGCAGAGTGGGTTTGGGTCTGGCGGAGTGGGTTGGGGTCTGGCGGAGTGGGTTCGGGTCTGGCGGAGTGGGTTCGGGTCTGGCGGAGTGGGTTCGGGTCTGGCGGAGTGGGTTGGGGATTGGCGGAGTGAGTTCGGGTCTGGCGGAGTGGGTTTGGTTCTGGCGGAGTGGGTTTGGGTCTGGCGGAGTGGGTTTGGGTCTGGCGGAGTGACTTTGGGTCTGGCGGTGTGGGTTTGGGTCTGACGGAGTGGATTTGGGTCTGGAGGAGTGGGTTTGGGTCTGGCGGAGTGGGTTTGGGTCTGGCGGAGTGGGTTGGGGTCTGGTGGAGTGGTTTCGGGTCTGGCGGAGTGGGTTCGGGTCTGGCGGAGTGGGTTCGGGTCTGGCGGAGTGGGTTGGGGTCTGGAGGAGTGGGTTGGGGTCTGGCGGAGTGGGTTAGGGTCTGGCGGAGTGGGTTGGGGTCTGGCGGAGTGGGTTCGGGTCTGGCGGAGTGGGTTCGGGTCTGGCGGAGTGGGTTGGGGTCTGGCGGAGTGGGTTTGGGTCTGGCGGAGTGGGTTTGGGTCTGGCGGTGTGGGTTTGGGTCTGGCGGAGTGGGATTGGGTCTGGCGGAGTGGGTTCGGGTCTGTCGGAGTGGGTTCGGCTCTGACGGAGTGGGTTGGGGTCTGGAGGAGTGGGTTCGGGATTGGCGGAGTGAGTTCGGGGCTGGCGGAGTGGGTTTGGTTGTGGCGGAGTGGGTTTGGGTCTGGCGGAGTGGGTTCGGGTCTGTCGGAGTGGGTTCGGCTCTGACGGAGTGGGTTGGGGTCTGGAGGAGTGGGTTCGGGATTGGCGGAGTGAGTTCGGGGCTGGCGGAGTGGGTTTGGTTGTGGCGGAGTGGGTTTGGGTCTGGCGGAGTGGGTTTGGGTCTGGCGGAGTGGGTTTGGGTCTGGCGGAGTGGGTTGGGGTCTGGTGGAGTGGTTTCGGGTCTGGCGGAGAGGGTTCGGGTCTGGCGGAGTGGGTTCGGGTCTGGCGGAGTGGGTTCGGGTCTGGAGGAGTGGGTTGGGGTCTGGCAGAGTGGGTTAGGGTCTGGCGGAGTGGGTTCGGGTCTGGCGGAGTGGGTTATGGTCTGGCGGAGTGGGTTCGCGTCTGTCGGAGTGGGTTGGGGTCTGGCGGAGTTGGTTGGGGTCTGGCGGAGTGGGTTCGGGTCTGGCGGAGTGGGTTCGGGTCTGGCGGAGTTGGTTCGGGTCTGGCGGAGTGGGTTAGGGTCTGGCGGAGTGGGTTCAGTTCTGGCGGAGTGGGTTAGGGTCTGGCGGAGTGGGTTTGGGTCTGGCGGAGTGGGTTCGGGTCTGGCGGAGTGGGTTCGGTTCTGGCGGAGTGGGGTCGGGTCTGGCGGAGTGGGTTTGGGTCTGGCGGAGTGGGTTCGGGTCTGTCGGTGTGGGTTAGGGTCTGGGGGAGTGGGTTTGGGTCTGGCGGAGTGGGTTTGGGTCTGGCGGAATGGGTTCGGGTCTGGCGGAGTGGGTTCGGGTATAGCGGAGTGGGTGCGGGTCTGGCGGAGTGGATTTGGGTCTGGCGGAGTGGGTTTGGGTCTGGCGGAGTGGGTTTGGGTCTGGCGGAGTGGGTTTGGTTCTGGCGGAGTGAGTTTGGGTCTGGCGGAGTGGGTTTGGGTCTGGCGGAGTGGGTTTGGGTCTGGCAGAGTGGGTTTGGGTCTGGCGGAGTGGGTTGGGGTCTGGCGGAGTGGGTTCGGGTCTGGCGGAGTGGGTTCGGGTCTGGCGGAGTGGGTTCGGGTCTGGCGGAGTGGGTTGGGGTCTGGCGGAGTGGGTTCGGGTTTGGCGGAGTGGGTTCGGGTCTGGCGGAGTGGGTTGGGGTCTGGCGGAGTGGGTTCGGGTTTGGCGGAGTGGGTTCGGGTCTGGCGGAGTGGGTTTGGTACTGGCGGAGTGGGTTTGGGTCTGGCGGAGTGGGTTTGGGTCTGGTGGAGTGAGTTTGGGTCTGGCGGAGTGGGTTTGGGTCTGGAGGAGTGGGTTTGGGACTGGCGGAGTGGGTTTGGGTCTGGCGGAGTGGGTTTGGGTCTGGCGGAGTGGGTTGGGGTCTGCCGGAGTGGTTTCGGTTCTGGCGGAGTGGGTTCGGGTCTGGCGGAGTGGGTTCGGGTCTGGCGGAGTGGGTTGGGGTCTGGCGGAGTGGGTTCGGGTCTGGCGGAGTGGGTTCGGGTCTGGCGGAGTGGGTTCGGGTCTGGCGGAGTGGGTTATGGTCTGGCGGAGTGGGTTCGGGTCTGTCGGAGTGGGTTGGGGTCTGGCGAAGTTGGTTGGGGTCTGGCGGAGTGGGTTCGGGTCTGGCGGAGTGGGTTCCAGTCTGGCGGAGTGGGTTCGGGTCTGGCGGAGTGGGTT
The DNA here is from genome assembly GCA_963514005.1 of Raja brachyura. The sequence goes on along the minus strand of OY740795.1, from coordinate 59,671,419 downwards.
CGGGTGTGGCGGAGTGGGTTCGGGTGTGGCGGAGTGGGTTCGGGTGTGGCGGAGTGGGTTCGGGTCTGGCGGAATGGGTTCGGGTCTGGCAGAGTGGGTTTGGGTCTGGCGGAGGGGGTTTGGGTCTGGCGGAGTGTGTTTGGGTCTGGCGCAGTGGGTTTGGGTCTGGAGGAGTGGGTTTGGGACTGGCGGAGTGGGTTTGGGTCCGGCGGAGTGGGTTTGGGTCTGGCGGAGTGGGTTGGGGTCTGCCGGAGTGGTTTCGGTTCTGGCGGAGTGGGTTCGGGTCTGGCGGAGTGGGTTCGGGTCTGGCGGAGTGGGTTCGGGTCTGGCGGAGTGTGTTGGGGTCTGGCGGAGTGGGTTCGGGTCTGGCGGAGTGGGTTCGGGTCTGGCGGAGTGGGTTATGGTCTGGCGGAGTGGGTTCGGGTCTGTCGGAGTGGGTTGGGGTCTGGCGAAGTTGGTTGGGGTCTGGCGGAGTGGGTTCGGGTCTGGCGGAGTGGGTTCCGGTCTGGCGGAGTGGGTTCGGGTCTGGCGGAGTGGGTTCGGGTCTGGCGGAGTGGGTTCGGGTGTGGCGGAGTGGGTTCGGGTGTGGCGGAGTGGGTTCGGGTCTGGCGGAATGGTTTCGGGTCTCGCGGATTGGGTTCGGGTCTGGCGGAGTGGGTTCGGGTCTGGCGGAGTGGGTTGTGGTCTGGCGGAGTAGGTTCGGGTTTGGCGGAGTGGGTTCGGGTCTCGCGGAGTGGGTTTGGGTCTGGCGGAGTGGGTTCGGGTCTGGCGGATTGGGTTCGGGTCTGGCAGAGTGGGTTTGGGTCTGGCGGAGGGGGTTTGGGTCTGGCGGGGTGTGTTTGGGTCTGGCGCAGTGGGTTGGGGTCTGGCGGAGTGGGTTGGGGTCTGGCGGAGTGGGTTGGGGTCTGGCGGAGTGGGTTCGGGTCTGGCGGAGTGGGTTCGGGTCTGGCGGAGTGGGTTTGGGTCTGGCGGAGTGGGTTCGGGTCTGTCGGTGTGGGTTCGGGTCTGGCGGAGTGGGTTTGGTCTGGCGGAGTGGGTTGGGGTCTGGCGGAGTGGGTTCGGGTCTGGCGGAGTGGGTTCGGGTCTGGCGGAGTGGGTTCGGGTCTGGCGGAGTGGGTTATGGTCTGGCGGAGTGGGTTCGGGTCTGTCGGAGTGGGTTGGGGTCTGGCGAAGTTGGTTGGGGTCTGGCGGAGTGGGTTCGGGTCTGGCGGAGTGGGTTCCAGTCTGGCGGAGTGGGTTCGGGTCTGGCGGAGTGGGTTCGGGTGTGGCGGAGTGGGTTCGGGTGTGGCGGAGTGGGTTCGGGTGTGGCGGAGTGGGTTCGGGTCTGGCGGAATGGGTTCGGGTCTGGCAGAGTGGGTTTGGGTCTGGCGGAGGGGGTTTGGGTCTGGCGGAGTGTGTTTGGGTCTGGCGCAGTGGGTTTGGGTCTGGAGGAGTGGGTTTGGGACTGGCGGAGTGGGTTTGGGTCCGGCGGAGTGGGTTTGGGTCTGGCGGAGTGGGTTGGGGTCTGCCGGAGTGGTTTCGGTTCTGGCGGAGTGGGTTCGGGTCTGGCGGAGTGGGTTCGGGTCTGGCGGAGTGGGTTCGGGTCTGGCGGAGTGTGTTGGGGTCTGGCGGAGTGGGTTCGGGTCTGGCGGAGTGGGTTCGGGTCTGGCGGAGTGGGTTATGGTCTGGCGGAGTGGGTTCGGGTCTGTCGGAGTGGGTTGGGGTCTGGCGAAGTTGGTTGGGGTCTGGCGGAGTGGGTTCGGGTCTGGCGGAGTGGGTTCCGGTCTGGCGGAGTGGGTTCGGGTCTGGCGGAGTGGGTTCGGGTCTGGCGGAGTGGGTTCGGGTGTGGCGGAGTGGGTTCGGGTGTGGCGGAGTGGGTTCGGGTCTGGCGGAATGGTTTCGGGTCTCGCGGATTGGGTTCGGGTCTGGCGGAGTGGGTTCGGGTCTGGCGGAGTGGGTTGTGGTCTGGCGGAGTAGGTTCGGGTTTGGCGGAGTGGGTTCGGGTCTCGCGGAGTGGGTTTGGGTCTGGCGGAGTGGGTTCGGGTCTGGCGGATTGGGTTCGGGTCTGGCAGAGTGGGTTTGGGTCTGGCGGAGGGGGTTTGGGTCTGGCGGGGTGTGTTTGGGTCTGGCGCAGTGGGTTGGGGTCTGGCGGAGTGGGTTGGGGTCTGGCGGAGTGGGTTGGGGTCTGGCGGAGTGGGTTCGGGTCTGGCGGAGTGGGTTCGGGTCTGGCGGAGTGGGTTTGGGTCTGGCGGAGTGGGTTCGGGTCTGTCGGTGTGGGTTCGGGTCTGGCGGAGTGGGTTTGGTCTGGCGGAGTGGGTTCGGGTTTGGCAGAGTGGGTTCGGGTCTGGCGGAGTGGGTTGGGGTCTGGCGGAGTGGGTTGGGGTCTGGCGGAGTGGGTTGGGGTCTGGCGGAGTGGGTTCGGATCTGGCGGAATGGGTTCGGGTCTGGCGGAGTGGGTTTGGGTCTGGCGGAGTGGGGTCGGGTCTGTCGGTGTGGGTTCGGGTCTGGCGGAGTGGGTTGTGGTCTGGCGGAGTGGGTTCGGGTCTGGCGAAGTGGGTTTGTGTCTGGCGGAGTGGGTTTGGGTCTGCCGGAGTGGGTTTGGGTCTGGCGGAGTGGGTTTGGTGTCTGGCGGAGTGGGTTTGGGTCTGGCGGAGTGGGTTTGGGGTCTCGCGGAGTGGGTTGGGGTCTGGCGGAGTGGGTTCGGGTCTGGCGGAGTATATTCGGGTCTGGTGGAGTGGGTTTGGGTCTGGCGGAGTGGGTTATGGTCTGGCGGAGTGGGTTCGGGTCTGTCGGAGTGGGTTGGGGTCTGGCGAAGTTGGTTGGGGTCTGGCGGAGTGGGTTCGGGTCTGGCGGAGTGGGTTCCAGTCTGGCTGAGTGTGTTCGGGTCTGGCGGAGTGGGTTCGGGTCTGGCGGAGTGGGTTCCGGTCTGGCTGAGTGGGTTCGGGTCTGGCGGAGTGGGTTCGGGTCTGGCGGAGTGGGTTCGGGTCTGGGGGAGTGGGTTCGGGTGTGGCGGAGTGGGTTCGGGTCTGGCGGAATGGTTTCGGGTCTCGCGGAATGGGTTCGGGTCTGGCGGAGTGGGTTCGGGTCTGGCGGAGTGGGTTGTGGTCTGGCGGAGTATGTTCGGGTCTGGTGGAGTGGGTTTGGGTCTGGCGGAGTGGGTTATGGTCTGGCGGAGTGGGTTCGGGTCTGTCGGAGTGGGTTGGGGTCTGGCGAAGTTGGTTGGGGTCTGGAGGAGTGGGTTCGGGTCTGGCGGAGTGGGTTCCAGTCTGGCTGAGTGGGTTCGGGTCTGGCGGAGTGGGTTCGGGTCTGGCGGAGTGGGTTCCGGTCTGGCTGAGTGGGTTCAGGTCTGGCGGAGTGGGTTCGGGTCTGGCGGAGTGGGTTCGGGTCTGGGGGAGTGGGTTCGGGTGTGGCGGAGTGGGTTCGGGTCTGGCGGAATGGTTTCGGGTCTCGCGGAATGGGTTCGGGTCTGGCGGAGTGGGTTCGGGTCTGGCGGAGTGGGTTGTGGTCTGGCGGAGTGGTTTCGGGTTTGGCGGAGTGGGTTCGGGTCTCGCGGAGTGTGTTCGGGTCTGGCGGAGTGGGTTCGGGTCTGGCGGAGTGGGTTCGGGTCTGGCAGAGTGGGTTTGGGTCTGGCGGAGGGGGTTTGGGTCTGGCGGAGTGTGTTTGGGTCTGGCGCAGTGGGTTGGGGTCTGGCGGAGTGGGTTGGGGTCTGGCGGAGTGGGTTGGGGTCTGGCGGAGTGGGTTCGGGTCTGGCGGAGTGGGTTGGGGTCTGGCGGAGTGGGTTTGGGTCTGGCGGAGTGGGTTCCGGTCTGTCGGTGTGGGTTCGGGCCTGGCGGAGTGGGTTGTGGTCTGGCGGATTGGGTTCGGGTTTGGCGGAGTGGGTTCGGGTCTGGCGGAGTGGGTTGGGGTCTGGCGGAGTGGGTTGGGGTCTGGCGGAGTGGGTTGGGGTCTGGCGGAGTGGGTTCGGATCTGGCGGAATGGGTTCGGGTCTGGCGGAGTGGGTTTGGGTCTGGCGGAGTGGGGTCGGGTCTGTCGGTGTGGGTTCGGGTCTGGCGGAGTGGGTTGTGGTCTGGCGGAGTGGGTTTGGGTCTGGGGAAGTGGGTTTGTGTCTGGCGGAGTGGGTTTGGGTCTGCCGGAGTGGGTTTGGGTCTGGCGGAGTGGGTTTGGGGTCTGGCGGAGTGGGTTTGGGTCTGGCGGAGTGGGTTTGGGTCTGGCGGAGTGGGTTTGGGTCTGGCGGAGTGGGTTTGGGTCTGGCGGAGTGGGTTTGGGGTCTCGCGGAGTGGGTTGGGGTCTGGCGGAGTGGGTTCGGGTCTGGCGGAGTATGTTCGGGTCTGGCGGAGTGGGTTTGGGTCTGGCGGAGTGGGTTGGGGTCTGGCGGAGTGGGTTGGGGTCTGGCGGAGTGGGTTGGGGTCTGGGGGAGTGGGTTCGGGTCTGGCGGAGTGGGTTCGGGTCTGGCGGAGTGGGTTAGGGTCTGGCGGAGTGGGTTCGGGTCTGGCGGAGTGGGTTCGGGTCTGGCGGAGTGGGTTCGGGTCTGGCGAAGTGGGTTTGTGTCTGGCGGAGTGGGTTTGGGTCTGGCGGAGTGGGTTATGGTCTGGCGGAGTGGGTTCGGGTCTGTCGGAGTGGGTTGGGGTCTGGCGAAGTTGGTTGGGGTCTGGCGGAGTGGGTTCGGGTCTGGCGGAGTGGGTTCCGGTCTGGCGGAGTGGGTTCGGGTCTGGCGGAGTGGGTCCGGGTCTGGCGGAGTGGGTTCGGGTGTGGCGGAGTGGGTTCGGGTGTGGCGGAGTGGGTTCGGGTCTGGCGGAGTGGGTTCGGGTCTGGCGGAGTGGGTTCGGGTCTGGGGGAGTGGGTTCGGGTGTGGCGGAGTGGGTTCGGGTCTGGCGGAATGGTTTCGGGTCTCGCGGAATGGGTTCGGGTCTGGCGGAGCGGGTTCGGGTCTGGCGGAGTGGGTTGTGGTCTGGCGGAGTGGGTTCGGGTTTGGCGGAGTGGGTTCGGGTCTCGCGGAGTGTGTTCGGGTCTGGCGGAGTGGGTTCGGGTCTGGCGGAGTGGGTTCGGGTCTGGCAGAGTGGGTTTGGGTCTGGCGGAGGGGGTTTGGGTCTGGCGGAGTGTGTTTGGGACTGGCGCAGTGGGTTGGGGTCTGGCGGAGTGGGTTGGGGTCTGGCGGAGTGGGTTGGGGTCTGGCGGAGTGGGTTCGGGTCTGGCGGAGTGGGTTCGGGTCTGGCGGAGTGGGTTTGGGTCTGGCGGAGTGGGTTCCGGTCTGTCGGTGTGGGTTCGGGCCTGGCGGAGTGGGTTGTGGTCTGGCGGATTGGGTTCGGGTTTGGCGGAGTGGGTTCGGGTCTGGCGGAGTGGGTTGGGGTCTGGCGGAGTGGGTTGGGGTCTGGCGGAGTGGGTTGGGGTCTGGCGGAGTGGGTTCGGATCTGGCGGAATGGGTTCGGGTCTGGCGGAGTGGGTTTGGGTCTGGTGGAGTGGGGTCGGGTCTGTCGGTGTGGGTTCGGGTCTGGCGGAGTGGGTTGTGGTCTGGCGGAGTGGGTTTGGGTCTGGCGAAGTGGGTTTGTGTCTGGCGGAGTGGGTTTGGGTCTGCCGGAGTGGGTTTGGGTCTGGCGGAGTGGGTTTGGGGTCTGGCGGAGTGGGTTTGGGTCTGGCGGAGTGGGTTTGGGTCTGGCGGAGTGGGTTTGGGTCTGGCGGAGTGGGTTTGGGTCTGGCGGAGTGGGTTTGGGGTCTCGCGGAGTGGGTTGGGGTCTGGCGGAGTGGGTTCGGGTCTGGCGGAGTATGTTCGGGTCTGGCGGAGTGGGTTTGGGTCTGGCGGAGTGGGTTGGGGTCTGGCGGAGTGGGTTGGGGTCTGGCGGAGTGGGTTGGGGTCTGGGGGAGTGGGTTCGGGTCTGGCGGAGTGGGTTCGGGTCTGGCGGAGTGGGTTAGGGTCTGGCGGAGTGGGTTCGGGTCTGGCGGAGTGGGTTCGGGTCTGGCGGAGTGGGTTCGGGTCTGGCGGAGTGGGTTCGGGTCTGGCGAAGTGGGTTTGTGTCTGGCGGAGTGGGTTTGGGTCTGGCGGAGTGGGTTTGGGTCTGGCGGAGTGGGTTTGGGGTCTGGCGGAGTGGGTTTGGGTCTGGCCGAGTGGGTTTGGGTCTGGCGGAGTGGGTTTGGGGTCTGGCGAAGTTGGTTGGGGTCTGGCGGAGTGGGTTCGGGTCTGGCGGAGTGGGTTCGGGTCTGTCGGAGTGGGTTGGGGTCTGGCGAAGTTGGTTGGGGTCTGGCGGAGTGGGTTCGGGTCTGGCGGAGTGGGTTCCGGTCTGGCGGAGTGGGTTCGGGTCTGGCGGAGTGGGTTCGGGTCTGGCGGAGTGGGTTCGGGTGTGGCGGAGTGGGTTCGGGTGTGGCGGAGTGGGTTCGGGTCTGGCGGAATGGTTTCGGGTCTCGCGGATTGGGTTCGGGTCTGGCGGAGTGGGTTCGGGTCTGGCGGAGTGGGTTGTGGTCTGGCGGAGTAGGTTCGGGTTTGGCGGAGTGGGTTCGGGTCTCGCGGAGTGGGTTCGGGTCTGGCGGAGTGGGTTCGGGTCTGGCGGAGTGGGTTCGGGTCTGGCAGAGTGGGTTTGGGTCTGGCGGAGGGGGTTTGGGTCTGGCGGAGTGTGTTTGGGTCTGGCGGAGTGGGTTGGGGTCTGGCGGAGTGGGTTGGGGTCTGGCGGAGTGGGTTCGGGTCTGGCGGAGTGGGTTCGGGTCTGGCGGAGTGGGTTTGGGTCTGGCGGAGTGGGTTCGGGTCTGTCGGTGTGGGTTCGGGTCTGGCGGAGTGGGTTGTGGTCTGGCGGAGTGGGTTCGGGTTTGGCAGAGTGGGTTCGGGTCTGGCGGAGTGGGTTGGGGTCTGGCGGAGTGTGTTGGGGTCTGGCGGAGTGGGTTCGGGTCTGGCGGAGTGGGTTCGGGTCTGGCGAAGTGGGTTTGTGTCTGGCGGAGTGGGTTTGGGTCTGCCGGAGTGGGTTTGGGTCTGGCGGAGTGGGTTTGGGGTCTGGCGGAGTGGGTTTGGGTCTGGCGGTGTGGGTTTGGGTCTGGCGGAGTGGGTTTGGGTCTGGCGGAGTGGGTTTCGGTCTGGCGGAGTGGGTTTGGGGTCTCGCGGAGTGGGTTGGGGTCTGGCGGAGTGGGTTCGGGTCTGGCGGAGTATGTTCGGGTCTGGTGGAGTGGGTTTGGGTCTGGCGGAGTGGGTTATGGTCTGGCGGAGTGGGTTCGGGTCTGTCGGAGTGGGTTGGGGTCTGGCGAAGTTGGTTGGGGTCTGGCGGAGTGGGTTCGGGTCTGGCGGAGTGGGTTCCAGTCTGGCTGAGTGGGTTCGGGTCTGGCGGAGTGGGTTCAGGTCTGGCGGAGTGGGTTCCGGTCTGGCTGAGTGGGTTCGGGTCTGGCGGAGTGAGTTCGGGTCTGGCGGAGTGTGTTCGGGTCTGGGGGAGTGGGTTCGGGTGTGGCGGAGTGGGTTCGGGTCTGGCGGAATGGTTTCGGGTCTCGCGGAATGGGTTCGGGTCTGGCGGAGTGGGTTCGGGTCTGGCGGAGTGGGTTGTGGTCTGGCGGAGTATGTTCGGGTCTGGTGGAGTGGGTTTGGGTCTGGCGGAGTGGGTTATGGTCTGGCAGAGTGGGTTCGGGTCTGTCGGAGTGGGTTGGGGTCTGGCGAAGTTGGTTGGGGTCTGGCGGAGTGGGTTCGGGTCTGGCGGAGTGGGTTCCAGTCTGGCTGAGTGGGTTCGGGTCTGGCGGAGTGGGTTCGGGTCTGGCGGAGTGGGTTCCGGTCTGGCTGAGTGGGTTCAGGTCTGGCGGAGTGGGTTCGGGTCTGGCGGAGTGGGTTCGGGTCTGGGGGAGTGGGTTCGGGTGTGGCGGAGTGGGTTCGGGTCTGGCGGAATGGTTTCGGGTCTCGCGGAATGGGTTCGGGTCTGGCGGAGTGGGTTCAGGTCTGGCGGAGTGGGTTGTGGTCTGGCGGAGTGGGTTCGGGTTTGGCGGAGTGGGTTCGGGTCTCGCGGAGTGTGTTCGGGTCTGGCGGAGTGGGTTCGGGTCTGGCGGAGTGGGTTCGGGTCTGGCAGAGTGGGTTTGGGTCTGGCGGAGGGGGTTTGGGTCTGGCGGAGTGTGTTTGGGTCTGGCGCAGTGGGTTGGGGTCTGGCGGAGTGGGTTGGGGTCTGGCGGAGTGGGTTGGGGTCTGGCGGAGTGGGTTCGGGTCTGGCGGAGTGGGTTCGGGTCTGGCGGAGTGGGTTTGGGTCTGGCGGAGTGGGTTCCGGTCTGTCGGTGTGGGTTCGGGCCTGGCGGAGTGGGTTGTGGTCAGGCGGATTGGGTTCGGGTTTGGCGGAGTGGGTTCGGGTCTGGCGGAGTGGGTTGGGGTCTGGCGGAGTGGGTTGGGGTCTGGCGGAGTGGGTTGGGGTCTGGCGGAGTGGGTTCGGATCTGGCGGAATGGGTTCGGGTCTGGCGGAGTGGGTTTGGGTCTGGCGGAGTGGGGTTGGGTCTGTCGGTGTGGGTTCGGGTCTGGCGGAGTGGGTTGTGGTCTGGCGGAGTGGGTTTGGGTCTGGCGAAGTGGGTTTGTGTCTGGCGGAGTGGGTTTGGGTCTGCCGGAGTGGGTTTGGGCCTGCCGGAGTGGGTTTGGGTCTGGCGGAGTGGGTTGGGGTCTGGCGGAGTGGGTTGGGGTCTGGCGGAGTGGGTTCGGATCTGGCGGAATGGGTTCGGGTCTGGCGGAGTGGGTTTGGGTCTGGCGGAGTGGGGTCGGGTCTGTTGGTGTGGGTTCGGGTCTGGCGGAGTGGGTTGTGGTCTGGCGGAGTGGGTTCGGGTCTGGCGAAGTGGGTTTGTGTCTGGCGGAGTGGGTTTGGGTCTGCCGGAGTGGGTTTGGGTCTGGCGGAGTGGGTTTGGGGTCTGGCGGAGTGGGTTTGGGTCTGGCGGTGTGGGTTTGGGTCTGGCGGAGTGGGTTTGGGTCTGGCGGAGTGGGTTTCGGTCTGGCGGAGTGGGTTTGGGGTCTCGCGGAGTGGGTTGGGGTCTGGCGGAGTGGGTTCGGGTCTGGCGGAGTATGTTCGGGTCTGGTGGAGTGGGTTTGGGTCTGGCGGAGTGGGTTATGGTCTGGCGGAGTGGGTTCGGGTCTGTCGGAGTGGGTTGGGGTCTGGCGAAGTTGGTTGGGGTCTGGCGGAGTGGGTTCGGGTCTGGCGGAGTGGGTTCCAGTCTGGCTGAGTGGGTTCGGGTCTGGCGGAGTGGGTTCAGGTCTGGCGGAGTGGGTTCCGGTCTGGCTGAGTGGGTTCGGGTCTGGCGGAGTGAGTTCGGGTCTGGCGGAGTGTGTTCGGGTCTGGGGGAGTGGGTTCGGGTGTGGCGGAGTGGGTTCGGGTCTGGCGGAATGGTTTCGGGTCTCGCGGAATGGGTTCGGGTCTGGCGGAGTGGGTTCGGGTCTGGCGGAGTGGGTTGTGGTCTGGCGGAGTATGTTCGGGTCTGGTGGAGTGGGTTTGGGTCTGGCGGAGTGGGTTATGGTCTGGCGGAGTGGGTTCGGGTCTGTCGGAGTGGGTTGGGGTCTGGCGAAGTTGGTTGGGGCTGGCGGAGTGGGTTCGGGTCTGGCGGAGTGGGTTCCAGTCTGGCTGAGTGGGTTCGGGTCTGGCGGAGTGGGTTCGGGTCTGGCGGAGTGGGTTCCGGTCTGGCTGAGTGGGTTCAGGTCTGGCGGAGTGGGTTCGGGTCTGGCGGAGTGGGTTCGGGTCTGGGGGAGTGGGTTCGGGTGTGGCGGAGTGGGTTCGGGTCTGGCGGAATGGTTTCGGGTCTCGCGGAATGGGTTCGGGTCTGGCGGAGTGGGTTCGGGTCTGGCGGAGTGGGTTGTGGTCTGGCGGAGTGGGTTCGGGTTTGGCGGAGTGGGTTCGGGTCTCGCGGAGTGTGTTCGGGTCTGGCGGAGTGGGTTCGGGTCTGGCGGAGTGGGTTCGGGTCTGGCAGAGTGGGTTTGGGTCTGGCGGAGGGGGTTTGGGTCTGGCGGAGTGTGTTTGGGTCTGGCGCAGTGGGTTGGGGTCTGGCGGAGTGGGTTGGGGTCTGGCGGAGTGGGTTGGGGTCTGGCGGAGTGGGTTCGGGTCTGGCGGAGTGGGTTCGGGTCTGGCGGAGTGGGTTTGGGTCTGGCGGAGTGGGTTCCGGTCTGTCGGTGTGGGTTCGGGCCTGGCGGAGTGGGTTGTGGTCTGGCGGATTGGGTTCGGGTTTGGCGGAGTGGGTTCGGGTCTGGCGGAGTGGGTTGGGGTCTGGCGGAGTGGGTTGGGGTCTGGCGGAGTGGGTTGGGGTCTGGCGGAGTGGGTTCGGATCTGGCGGAATGGGTTCGGGTCTGGCGGAGTGGGTTTGGGTCTGGCGGAGTGGGGTTGGGTCTGTCGGTGTGGGTTCGGGTCTGGCGGAGTGGGTTGTGGTCTGGCGGAGTGGGTTTGGGTCTGGCGAAGTGGGTTTGTGTCTGGCGGAGTGGGTTTGGGTCTGCCGGAGTGGGTTTGGGTCTGGCGGAGTGGGTTTGGGGTCTGGCGGAGTGGGTTTGGGTCTGGCGGAGTGGGTTTGGGTCTGGCGGAGTGGGTTTGGGTCTGGCGGAGTGGGTTTGGGTCTGGCGGAGTGGGTTTGGGGTCTCGCGGAGTGGGTTGGGGTCTGGCGGAGTGGGTTCGGGTCTGGCGGATTATGTTCGGGTCTGGCGGAGTGGGTTTGGGTCTGGCGGAGTGGGTTGGGGTCTGGCGGAGTGGGTTGGGGTCTGGCGGAGTGGGTTGGGGTCTGGGGGAGTGGGTTCGGGTCTGGCGGAGTGGGTTCGGGTCTGGCGGAGTGGGTTAGGGTCTGGCGGAGTGGGTTCGGGTCTGGCGGAGTGGGTTCGGGTCTGGCGGAGTGGGTTCGGGTCTGGCGAAGTGGGTTTGTGTCTGGCGGAGTGGGTTTGGGTCTGGCGGAGTGGGTTATGGCCTGGCGGAGTGGGTTCGGGTCTGTCGGAGTGGGTTGGGGTCTGGCGAAGTTGGTTGGGGTCTGGCGGAGTGGGTTCGGGTCTGGCGGAGTGGGTTCCGGTCTGGCGGAGTGGGTTCGGGTCTGGCGGAGTGGGTTCGGGTCTGGCGGAGTGGGTTCGGGTGTGGCGGAGTGGGTTCGGGTGTGGCGGAGTGGGTTCGGGTCTGGCGGAATGGTTTCGGGTCTCGCGGATTGGGTTGGGGTCTGGCGGAGTGGGTTTGGGTCTGGCGGAGTGGGTTGTGTTCTGGCGGAGTGGGTTTGGGTTTGGCAGAGTGGGTTCGGGTCTGGCGGAGTGGGTTGGGGTCTGGCGGAGTGGGTTGGGGTCTGGCGGAGTGGGTTGGGGTCTGGCGGAGTGGGTTCGGATCTGGCGGAATGGGTTCGGGTCTGGCGGAGTGGGTTTGGGTCTGGCGGAGTGGGGTCGGGTCTGTCGGTGTGGGTTCGGGTCTGGCGGAGTGGGTTGTGGTCTGGCGGAGTGGGTTCGGGTCTGGCGAAGTGGGTTTGTGTCTGGCGGAGTGGGTTTGGGTCTGCCGGAGTGGGTTTGGGTCTGGCGGAGTGGGTTTGGGGTCTGGCGGAGTGGGTTTGGGTCTGGCCGTGTGGGTTTGGGTCTGGCGGAGTGGGTTTGGGTCTGGCGGAGTGGGTTTCGGTCTGGCGGAGTGGGTTTGGGGTCTCGCGGAGTGGGTTGGGGTCTGGCGGAGTGGGTTCGGGTCTGGCGGAGTATGTTCGGGTCTGGTGGAGTGGGTTTGGGTCTGGCGGAGTGGGTTATGGTCTGGCGGAGTGGGTTCGGGTCTGTCGGAGTGGGTTGGGGTCTGGCGAAGTTGGTTGGGGTCTGGCGGAGTGGGTTCGGGTCTGGCGGAGTGGGCTCCAGTCTGGCTGAGTGGGTTCGGGTCTGGCGGAGTGGGTTCGGGTCTGGCGGAGTGGGTTCCGGTCTGGCAGAGTGGGTTTGGGTCTGGCGGAGTGGGTTCGGGTCTGGCGGAGTGGGTTGGGGTCTGGGGGAGTGGGTTCGGGTGTGGCGGAGTGGGTTCGGGTCTGGCGGAATGGTTTCGGGTCTCGCGGAATGGGTTCGGGTCTGGCGGAGTGGGTTCGGGTCTGGCGGAGTGGGTTGTGGTCTGGCGGAGTATGTTCGGGTCTGGTGGAGTGGGTTTGGGTCTGGCGGAGTGGGTTATGGTCTGGCGGAGTGGGTTCGGGTCTGTCGGAGTGGGTTGGGGTCTGGCGAAGTTGGTTGGGGTCTGGCGGAGTGGGTTCGGGTCTGGCGGAGTGGGTTCCAGTCTGGCTGAGTGGGTTCGCGTCTGGCGGAGTGGGTTCGGGTCTGGCGGAGTGGGTTCCGGTCTGGCTGAGTGGGTTCAGGTCTGGCGGAGTGGGTTCGGGTCTGGCGGAGTGGGTTCGGGTCTGGGGGAGTGGGTTCGGGTGTGGCGGAGTGGGTTCGGGTCTGGCGGAATGGTTTCGGGTCTCGCGGAATGGGTTCGGGTCTGGCGGAGTGGGTTCGGGTCTGGCGGAGTGGGTTGTGGTCTGGCGGAGTGGGTTCGGGTCTGGCAGAGTGGGTTTGGGTCTGGCGGAGGGGGTTTGGGTCTGGCGGAGTGTGTTTGGGTCTGGCGCAGTGGGTTGGGTCTGGCGGAGTGGGTTGGGGTCTGGCGGAGTGGGTTGGGGTCTGGCGGAGTGGGTTCGGGTCTGGCGGAGTGGGTTCGGGTCTGGCGGAGTGGGTTTGGGTCTGGCGGAGTGGGTTCCGGTCTGTCGGTGTGGGTTCGGGCCTGGCGGAGTGGGTTGTGGTCTGGCGGATTGGGTTCGGGTTTGGCGGAGTGGGTTCGGGTCTGGCGGAGTGGGTTGGGGTCTGGCGGAGTGGGTTGGGGTCTGGCGGAGTGGGTTGGGGTCTGGCGGAGTGGGTTCGGATCTGGCGGAATGGGTTCGGGTCTGGCGGAGTGGGTTTGGGTCTGGCGGAGTGGGGTCGGGTCTGTCGGTGTGGGTTCGGGTCTGGCGGAGTGGGTTGTGGTCTGGCGGAGTGGGTTTGGGTCTGGCGAAGTGGGTTTGTGTCTGGCGGAGTGGGTTTGGGTCTGCTGGAGTGGGTTTGGGTCTGGCGGAGTGGGTTTGGGGTCTGGCGGTGTGGGTTTGGGTCTGGCGGAGTGGGTTTGGGTCTGGCGGAGTGGGTTTGGGTCTGGCGGAGTGGGTTTGGGTCTGGCGGAGTGGGTTCGGGTCTGGCGGAGTATGTTCGGGTCTGGCGGAGTGGGTTTGGGTCTGGCGGAGTGGGTTGGGGTCTGGCGGAGTGGGTTGGGGTCTGGCGGAGTGGGTTGGGGTCTGGGGGAGTGGGTTCGGGTCTGGCGGAGTGGGTTCGGGTCTGGCGGAGTGGGTTAGGGTCTGGCGGAGTGGGTTCGGGTCTGGCGGAGTGGGTTCGGGTCTGGCGGAGTGGGTTCGGGTCTGGCGGAGTATGTTCGGGTCTGGCGGAGTGGGTTTGGGTCTGGCGGAGTGGGTTGGGGTCTGGCGGAGTGGGTTGGGGTCTGGCGGAGTGGGTTGGGGTCTGGGGGAGTGGGTTCGGGTCTGGCGGAGTGGGTTCGGGTCTGGCGGAGTGGGTTAGGGTCTGGCGGAGTGGGTTCGGGTCTGGCGGAGTGGGTTCGGGTCTGGCGGAGTGGGTTCGGGTCTGGCGGTGTGGGTTCGGGTCTGGCGAAGTGGGTTTGTGTCTGGCGGAGTGGGTTTGGGTCTGGCGGAGTGGGTTTGGGTCTGGCGGAGTGGGTTTGGGGTCTGGCGGAGTGGGTTTGGGTCTGGCCGAGTGGGTTTGGGTCTGGCGGAGTGGGTTTGGGTCTGGCGGAGTGGGTTTGGGTCTGGCGGAGTGGGTTTGGGGTCTCGCGGAGTGGGTTGAGGTCTGGCGGTGTGGGTTCGGGTCTGGCGGAGTATGTTCGGGTCTGGCGGAGTGGGTTTGGGTCTGGCGGAGTGGGTTCCGGTCTGGCTGAGTGGGTTCGGGTCTGGCGGAGTGGGTTCGGGTCTGGCGGAGTGGGTTCGGGTGTGGCGGAGTGGGTTCGGGTCTGGCGGAATGGTTTCGGGTCTCGCGGAATGGGTTCGGGTCTGGTGGAGTGTGTTCGGGTCTGGCGGAGTGGGTTGTGGTCTGGCGGAGTGGGTTCAGGTCTGGCGGAGTGGGTTCGGGTCTCGCGGAGTGTGTTCGGGTCTGGCGGAGTGGGTTCGGGTCTGGCGGAGTGGGTTCGGGTCTGGCAGAGTGGGTTTGGGTCTGGCGGAGGGGGTTTGGGTCTGGCGGAGTGTGTTTGGGTCTGGCGCAGTGGGTTGGGGTCTGGCGGAGTGGGTTGGGGTCTGGCGGAGTGGGTTGGGGTCTGGCGGAGTGGGTTGGGGTCTGGCGGAGTGGGTTCGGGTCTGGCGGAGTGGGTTAGGGTCTGGCGGAGTGGGTTCCGGTCTGTCGGTGTGGGTTCGGGTCTGGCGGAGTGGGTTGTGGTCTGGCGGAGTGGGTTCGGGTTTGGCGGAGTGGGTTCGGGTCTGGCGGAGTGGGTTGGGGTCTGGCGGAGTGGGTTGGGGTCTGGCGGAGTGGGTTGGGGTCTGGCGGAGTGGGTTCGGATCTGGCGGAATGGGTTCGGGTCTGGCGGAGTGGGTTTGGGTCTGGCGGAGTGGGGTCGGGTCTGGCGGAGTGGGGTCGGTCTGTCGGTGTGGGTTCGGGTCTGGGGGAGTGGGTTTGTGTCTGGTGGAGTGGGTTTGAGTCTTGCGGAGTGGGTTTGGGGTCTGACGGAGTAGGTTTGTGTCTGGCGGAGTTGGTTTGGGTCTGCCGGAGTGGGTTTGGGTCTGGCGGAGTGGGTTGGTGTCTGGCGGAGTGGGTTGGGGTCTGGCGGAGTGGGTTGGGGTCTGGCGGAGTGGGTTCGGGTCTGGCGGATTGGGTTCGGGTCTGGCGGAGTGGGTTCGGGTCTGGCGGAGTGGGTTAGGGTCTGGCGGAGTGGGTTCGGGTCTGGCGGAGTGGGTTCGGGTCTGGCGGAGTGGGTTCGGGTCTGTCGGAGTGGGTTGGGGTCTGGCGAAGTTGGTTGGGGTCTGGCGGAGTGGGTTCGGGTCTGGCGGAGTGGGTTCCGGTCTGGCGGAGTGGGTTCGGGTCTGGCGGAGTGGGTTGGGGTCTGGCGGAGTGGGTTCGGGTGTGGCGGAGTGGGTTCGGGTGTGGCGGAGTGGGTTCGGGTCTGGCGGAATGGTTTCGGGCCTCGCGGATTGGGTTCGGGTCTGGCGGAGTGGGTTCGGGTCTGGCGGAGTGGGTTTTGGTCTGGCGGAGTAGGTTCGGGTTTGGCGGAGTGGGTTCGGGTCTCGCGGAGTGGGTTCGGGTCTGGCGGAGTGGGTTCGGGTCTGGCGGAGTGGGTTCGGGTCTGGCAGAGTGGGTTTGGGTCTGGCGGAGGGGGTTTGGGTCTGGCGGAGTGTGTTTGGGTCTGGCGCAGTGGGTTGGGGTCTGGCGGAGTGGGTTGGGGTATGGCGGAGTGGTTTGGGGTCTGGCGGAGTGGGTTCGGGTCTGGCGGAGTGGGTTCGGGTCTGGCGGAGTGGGTTTGGGTCTGGCGGAGTGGGTTCGGGTCTGTCGGTGTGGGTTCGGGTCTGGCGGAGTGGGTTGTGGTCTGGCGGAGTGGGTTCGGGTTTGGCGGAGTGGGTTCGGGTCTGGCGGAGTGGGTTGGGGTCTGGCGGAGTGGGTTGGGGTCTGGCAGAGTGGGTTGGGGTCTGGCGGAGTGGGTTCGGATCTGGCGGAATGGGTTCGGGTCTGGCGGAGTGGGTTTGGGTCTGGCGGAGTGGGGTCGGGTCTGTCGGTGTGGGTTCGGGTCTGGCGGAGTGGGTTGTGGTCTGGCGGAGTGGGTTGGGGTCTGGCGAAGTGGGTTTGTGTCTGGCGGAGTGGGTTTGGGTCTGCCGGAGTGGGTTTGGGTATGGCGGAGCGGGTTTGGGGTCTGGCGGAGTGGGTTTGGGTCTGGCGGAGTGGGTTTGGGTCTGGCGGAGTGGGTTTGGGTCTGGCGGAGTGGGTTTCGGTCTGGCGGAGTGGGTTTGGGGTCTCGCGGAGTGGGTTGGGGTCTGGCGGAGTGGGTTCGGGTCTGGCGGAGTATGTTCGGGTCTGGTGGAGTGGGTTTGGGTCTGGCGGAGTGGGTTATGGTCTGGCGGAGTGGGTTCGGGTCTGTCGGAGTGGGTTGGGGTCTGGCGAAGTTGGGTGGTGTCTGGCGGAGTGGGTTCGGGTCTGGCGGAGTGGGTTCCAGTCTGGCTGAGTGGGTTCGGGTCTGGCGGAGTGGGTTCCGGTCTGGCGGAGTGGGTTCCGGTCTGGCTGAGTGGGTTCGGGTCTGGCGGAGTGGGTTCGGGTCTGGCGGAGTGGGTTCGGGTCTGGGGGAGTGGGTTCGGGTGTGGCGGAGTGGGTTCGGGTCTGGCGGAATGGTTTCGGGTCTCGCGGAATGGGTTCGGGTCTGGCGGAGTGGGTTCGGGTCTGGCAGAGTGGGTTTGGGTCTGGCGGAGGGGGTTTGGGTCTGGCGGAGTGTGTTTGGGTCTGGCGCAGTGGGTTGGGGTCTGGCGGAGTGGGTTGGGGTCTGGCGGAGTGGGTTGGGGTCTGGCGGAGTGGGTTCGGGTCTGGCGGAGTGGGTTCGGGTCTGGCGGAGTGGGTTGTGGTCTGGCGGAGTGGGTTCGGGTTTGGCGGAGTGGGTTCGGGTCTCGCGGAGTGTGTTCGGGTCTGGCGGAGTGGGTTCGGGTCTGGCGGAGTGGGTTCGGGTCTGGCAGAGTGGGTTTGGGTCTGGCGGAGGGGGTTTGGGTCTGGCGGAGTGTGTTTGGGTCTGGCGCAGTGGGTTGGGGTCTGGCGGAGTGGGTTGGGGTCTGGCGGAGTGGGTTGGGGTCTGGCGGAGTGGGTTCGGGTCTGGCGGAGTGGGTTCGGGTCTGGCGGAGTGGGTTTGGGTCTGGCGGAGTGGGTTCCGGTCTGTCGGTGTGGGTTCGGGCCTGGCGGAGTGGGTTGTGGTCTGGCGGATTGGGTTGGGGTTTGGCGGAGTGGGTTCTGGTCTGGCGGAGTGGGTTGGGGTCTGGCGGAGTGGGTTGGGGTCTGGCGGAGTGGGTTGGGGTCTGGCGGAGTGGGTTCGGATCTGGCGGAATGGGTTCGGGTCTGGCGGAGTGGGTTTGGGTCTGGCGGAGTGGGGTCGGGTCTGTCGGTGTGGGTTCGGGTCTGGCGGAGTGGGTTGTGGTCTGGCGGAGTGGGTTTGGGTCTGGCGAAGTGGGTTTGTGTCTGGCGGAGTGGGTTTGGGTCTGCCGGAGTGGGTTTGGGTCTGGCGGAGTGGGTTTGGGGTCTGGCGGAGTGGGTTTGGGTCTGGCGGAGTGGGTTTGGGTCTGGCGGAGTGGGTTTGGGTCTGGCGGAGTGGGTTTGGGTCTGGCGGAGTGGGTTTGGGGTCTCGCGGAGTGGGTTTGGGTCTGGCGGAGTGGGTTGGTGTCTGGCGGAGTGGGTTGGGGTCTGGCGGAGTGGGTTGGGGTCTGGCGGAGTGGGTTCGGGTCTGGCGGATTCGGTTCGCGTCTGGCGGAGTGGGTTCGGGTCTGGCGGAGTGGGTTAGGGTCTGGCGGAGTGGGTTCGGGTCTGGCGGAGTGGGTTCGGGTCTGGCGGAGTGGGTTCGGGTCTGGCGGAGTGGGTTCGGGTCCGGCGGAGTGGGTTTGGGTCTGGCGCAGTGGGTTCGGGTCTGGCGGAGTATGTTCGGGTCTGGTGGAGTGGGTTATGGTCTGGCGGAGTGGGTTCGGGTCTGTCGGAGTGGGTTGGGGTCTGGCGAAGTTGGGTGGTGTCTGGCGGAGTGGGTTCGGGTCTGGCGGAGTGGGTTCCAGTCTGGCTGAGTGGGTTCGGGTCTGGCGGAGTGGGTTCCGGTCTGGCGGAGTGGGTTCCGGTCTGGCTGAGTGGGTTCGGGTCTGGCGGAGTGGGTTCGGGTCTGGCGGAGTGGGTTCGGGTCTGGGGGAGTGGGTTCGGGTGTGGCGGAGTGGGTTCGGGTCTGGCGGAATGGTTTCGGGTCTCGCGGAATGGGTTCGGGTCTGGCGGAGTGGGTTCGGGTCTGGCAGAGTGGGTTTGGGTCTGGCGGAGGGGGTTTGGGTCTGGCGGAGTGTGTTTGGGTCTGGCGCAGTGGGTTGGGGTCTGGCGGAGTGGGTTGGGGTCTGGCGGAGTGGGTTGGGGTCTGGCGGAGTGGGTTCGGGTCTGGCGGAGTGGGTTCGGGTCTGGCGGAGTGGGTTGTGGTCTGGCGGAGTGGGTTCGGGTTTGGCGGAGTGGGTTCGGGTCTCGCGGAGTGTGTTCGGGTCTGGCGGAGTGGGTTCGGGTCTGGCGGAGTGGGTTCGGGTCTGGCAGAGTGGGTTTGGGTCTGGCGGAGGGGGTTTGGGTCTGGCGGAGTGTGTTTGGGTCTGGCGCAGTGGGTTGGGGTCTGGCGGAGTGGGTTGGGGTCTGGCGGAGTGGGTTGGGGTCTGGCGGAGTGGGTTCGGGTCTGGCGGAGTGGGTTCGGGTCTGGCGGAGTGGGTTTGGGTCTGGCGGAGTGGGTTCCGGTCTGTCGGTGTGGGTTCGGGCCTGGCGGAGTGGGTTGTGGTCTGGCGGATTGGGTTGGGGTTTGGCGGAGTGGGTTCTGGTCTGGCGGAGTGGGTTGGGGTCTGGCGGAGTGGGTTGGGGTCTGGCGGAGTGGGTTGGGGTCTGGCGGAGTGGGTTCGGATCTGGCGGAATGGGTTCGGGTCTGGCGGAGTGGGTTTGGGTCTGGCGGAGTGGGGTCGGGTCTGTCGGTGTGGGTTCGGGTCTGGCGGAGTGGGTTGTGGTCTGGCGGAGTGGGTTTGGGTCTGGCGAAGTGGGTTTGTGTCTGGCGGAGTGGGTTTGGGTCTGCCGGAGTGGGTTTGGGTCTGGCGGAGTGGGTTTGGGGTCTGGCGGAGTGGGTTTGGGTCTGGCGGAGTGGGTTTGGGTCTGGCGGAGTGGGTTTGGGTCTGGCGGAGTGGGTTTGGGTCTGGCGGAGTGGGTTTGGGGTCTCGCGGAGTGGGTTTGGGTCTGGCGGAGTGGGTTGGTGTCTGGCGGAGTGGGTTGGGGTCTGGCGGAGTGGGTTGGGGTCTGGCGGAGTGGGTTCGGGTCTGGCGGATTGGGTTCGCGTCTGGCGGAGTGGGTTCGGGTCTGGCGGAGTGGGTTAGGGTCTGGCGGAGTGGGTTCGGGTCTGGCGGAGTGGGTTCGGGTCTGGCGGAGTGGGTTCGGGTCTGGCGGAGTGGGTTCGGGTCTGGCGGAGTGGGTTTGGGTCTGGCGCAGTGGGTTCGGGTCTGTCAGTGTGGGTTAGGGTCTGGGGGAGTGGGTTGTGGTCTGGCGGAGTGGGTTCGGGTATGGCGGAGTGCGTTCAGGGTCTGGCGGAGTGGGTTGTGGTCCTGCGGAGTGGGTTCGGGTTTGGCGGAGTGGGTTCGGGTCTGGCGGAGTGGGTTGGGGCCTGGCGGAGTTGGTTTGGGTCTGACGGAGTGGGTTGGGGTCTGGCGGAGTGGGTTCGGATCTGGCGGAATGGGTTCGGGTCTGGCGGAGTGGGTTTGGGTCTGGCGGAGTGGGGTCGGGTCTGTCGGTGTGGGTTCGGGTCTGGCGGAGTGGGTTGTGGTCTGGCGGAGTGGGATCGGGTCTGGCGGAGTTGGTTTGTGTCTGGCGGAGTGGGTTTGGGTCTGGCGGAGTGGGTTTGGGTCTGGCGGAGTGGGTTTGGGGTCTGACGGAGTGGGTTTGGGTCTGGCGGATTTGGTTTGGGTGTGGCGGGGTGGGTTTGGGTCTGGCGGAGTGGGTTCGGGTGTGGCGGAGTGGGTTGGGGTCTGTCGGAGTGGGTTCGGGTCTGGTGGAGTCTGGCGGAGTGAGTTGTGGGTCTGGCGGAGTGGGTTCGGGTCTGGCGGAGTGGGTTCGGGTCTGGCGGAGTGGGTTGGGGTCTGGCGGAGTGGGTTTGGGTCTGGCGGAGTGGGTTTGGGTCTGGCGGCGTGGGTTTGGGGTATGGCGGAGTGGGTTTGGGTCTGGCGGAGTTGGTTTGGGTCTGGCGGAGTGGGTTTGGGTCTGGCGGAGTGGGTTTGGGTCTGGCGGAGTGGGTTTGGGTCTGGCGGAGTGGGTTTGGGTCTGGCGGAGTGGGTTTGGGTCTGGCGGAGTGGGTTGGGGTCTGGCGGAGTGGGTTCGGGGCTGGCGGAGTGGGTTTGGGTCTGGCGGAGTAAGTTTGGGTCTGGCGGAGTGGGTTTGGGTCTGGCGGAGTGGGTTGGGGTCTGGCGGAGTGGGTTCGGGACTGGCGGAGTGGGTTGGGGTCTGGCGGAGTGGGTTGGGGTCTGGCGGAGTGGGTTCGGGTCTGGCGGAGTGGGTTATGGTCTGGCGGAGTGGGTTCGGGTCTGTCGGAGTGGGTTCGGGTTTGGCGGAGTGGGTTGGGGTCTGGCTGAGTGGGTTCGGGTCTGGCGGAGTGGGTTCGGGTCTAGCGGAGTGGGTTCGGGTCTGGCGGAGTGGGTTCGGGTCTGTACGAGTGGGTTCGGGTCTGGCGGAGTGGGTTCGGGTCTGGCGGAGTGGGTTCGGGTGTGGCGGAGTGGGTTCGGGTCTGGCGGAGTTGGTTTGGTTCTGGCGGAGTGAGTTTGGGTCTGGCGGAGTGGGTTTGTGTCTGGCGGAGTTGGTTTAGGTATGGCGCAGTGGGTTTGGGTCTGGCGGAGTGGGTTTGGGTCTGGCGGAGTAGGTTCATGTCTGGCGGAGTGGGTTCGGATCTGGCGGAGTGGGTTGGGGTCTGGCGGTGTGGGTTCGGGTTTGGCGGAGTGGGTTCGGGTCTGGCGCAGTGGGTTTGGTTCTGGCGGAGTGAGTTGGGGTCTGGCGGAGTGGGTTTGGGTCTGGCGGAGTGGGTTTGGGTCTGGCGGAGTGGGTTTGGGTCTGGCGGAGAGGGTTTGGGTCTGGCGGAGTGCGTTTGGGTCTGGCGGAGTGGGTTTGTGTCTGGCGAAGTGGGTTTGGGGTCTGGCGGAGTGGGTTTGGGTCTGGATGAGTGGGTTTGGGTCTGGCGGAGTGGGTTTGGGTCTGGCGGAGTGGGTTTGGGTCTGGTGGAGTTGGTTTGGGTCTGGCGGAGTGGGTTTGGGTCTGGCGGAGTTGGTTTGGGTCTGGCGGAGTGGGTTTGGGTCTGGCGGAGTGGGTTTGGGTCTGGCGGAGTGGGTTTGGGTCTGGCGGAGTGGGTTTGGGTCAGGCGGAGTGGGTTCGGGTCTGGCGGCGTGGGTTCGGGTTGGCGGAGTGGGTTCGTGTGTGGCGGAGTGGGTTGGGGTCTGGCGGAGTGGGTTCGGGTCTGTCAGAGTGGCTTGGGGTCTGGCGGAGTGGGTTGGGGTCTGGCGGTGTGGGTTCGGGTATGGCGGAGAGGGTTCGGGTCTGGAGGAGTGGGTTTGGTTCTGGCGGAGTGAGTTGGGGTCTGGCGGAGTGGGTTTGGGTCTGGCGGAGTGGGTTTGGGTCTGGCGGAGAGGGTTTGGGTCTGGCGGAGTGGGTTTGGGTCAGGCGGAGTGGGTTTGTGTCTGGCGAAGTGGGTTTGGGGTCTGGCGGAGTGGGTTAGGGTCTGGCGGAGTGGGTTTGGGGCTGGCGGAGTGGGTTTGGGTCTGGCAGAGTGTGTTTAGGTCTGGCGGAGTGGGTTCGGGTCTGGCGGAGTGGGTTCGGGTCTGGCGGAGTGGGTTCGGGACTGGCGGAGTGGGTTGGGGTCTGGCGGAGTGGGTTGGGGTCTGGCGGAGTGGGTTCGAGTCTGGCGGAGTGGGTTATGGTCTGGCGGAGTGGGTTCGGGTCTGTCGGAGTGGGTTCGGGTTTGGCGGAGTGGGTTGGGGTCTGGCTGAGTGGGTTCGGGTCTGGCGGAGTGGGTTCGGGTCTAGCGGAGTGGGTTCGGGTCTGGCGGAGTGGGTTCGGGTCTGTACGAGTGGGTTCGGGTCTGGCGGAGTGGGTTCGGGTCTGGCGGAGTGGGTTCGGGTGTGGCGGAGTGGGTTCGGGTCTGGCGGAGTTGGTTTGGTTCTGGCGGAGTGAGTTTGGGTCTGGCGGAGTGGGTTTGTGTCTGGCGGAGTTGGTTTAGGTATGGCGCAGTGGGTTTGGGTCTGGCGGAGTGGGTTTGGGTCTGGCGGAGTAGGTTCATGTCTGGCGGAGTGGGTTCGGATCTGGCGGAGTGGGTTGGGGTCTGGCGGTGTGGGTTCGGGTTTGGCGGAGTGGGTTCGGGTCTGGCGGAGTGGGTTTGTTTCTGGCGGGGTGAGTTGGGGTCTGGCGGAGTGGGTTTGGGTCTGGCGGAGTGGGTTTGGGTCTGGCGGAGTGGGTTTGGGTCTGGCGGAGTGGGTTCGGGTCTGGCGGAGTGGATTGGGGTCTGGCGGAGTGGGTTCGGGGCTGGCGGAGTGGGTTTGGGTCTGGCGGAGTGGGTTTGGGTCTGGCGGAGTGGGTTTGGGTCTGGCGGAGTGGGTTGGGGTCTGGCGGAGTGGGTTCGGGACTGGCGGAGTGGGTTGGGGTCTGGCGGAGTGGGTTGGGGTCTGGCGGAGTGGGTTCGAGTCTGGCGGAGTGGGTTATGGTCTGGCGGAGTGGGTTCGGGTCTGTCGGAGTGGGTTCGGGTTTGGCGGAGTGGGTTGGGGTCTGGCTGAGTGGGTTCGGGTCTGGCGGAGTGGGTTCGGGTCTAGCGGAGTGGGTTCGGGTCTGGCGGAGTGGGTTCGGGTCTGTACGAGTGGGTTCGGGTCTGGCGGAGTGGGTTCGGGTCTGGCGGAGTGGGTTCGGGTGTGGCGGAGTGGGTTCGGGTCTGGCGGAGTTGGTTTGGTTCTGGCGGAGTGAGTTTGGGTCTGGCGGAGTGGGTTTGTGTCTGGCGGAGTTGGTTTAGGTATGGCGCAGTGGGTTTGGGTCTGGCGGAGTGGGTTTGGGTCTGGCGGAGTAGGTTCATGTCTGGCGGAGTGGGTTCGGATCTGGCGGAGTGGGTTGGGGTCTGGCGGTGTGGGTTCGGGTTTGGCGGAGTGGGTTCGGGTCTGGCGGAGTGGGTTTGTTTCTGGCGGGGTGAGTTGGGGTCTGGCGGAGTGGGTTTGGGTCTGGCGGAGTGGGTTTGGGTCTGGCGGAGTGGGTTTGGGTCTGCCGGAGAGGGTTTGGGTCTGGCGGAGTGCGTTTGGGTCTGGCGGAGTGGGTTTGTGTCTGGCGAAGTGGGTTTGGGGTCTGGCGGAGTGGGTTTGGGTCTGGATGAGTGGGTTTGGGTCTGGCGGAGTGGGTTTGGGTCTGGCGGAGTGGGTTTGGGTCTGGTGGAGTTGGTTTGGGTCTGGCGGAGTGGGTTTGGGTCTGGCGGAGTTGGTTTGGGTCTGGCGGAGTGGGTTTGGGTCTGGCGGAGTGGGTTTGGGTCTGGCGGAGTGGGTTTGGGTCTGGCGGAGTGGGTTTGGGTCAGTCGGAGTGGGTTCGGGTCTGGCGGCGTGGGTTCGGGTTGGCGGAGTGGGTTCGTGTGTGGCGGAGTGGGTTGGGGTCTGGCGGAGTGGGTTCGGGTCTGTCAGAGTGGCTTGGGGTCTGGCGGAGTGGGTTGGGGTCTGGCGGTGTGGGTTCGGGTATGGCGGAGAGGGTTCGGGTCTGGAGGAGTGGGTTTGGTTCTGGCGGAGTGACTTGGGGTCTGGCGGAGTGGGTTTGGGTCTGGCGGAGTGGGTTTGGGTCTGGCGGAGAGGGTTTGGGTCTGGCGGAGTGGGTTAGGGTCAGGCGGAGTGGGTTCGTGTCTGGCGAAGTGGGTTTGGGGTCTGGCGGAGTGGGTTAGGGTCTGGCGGAGTGGGTTTGGGGCTGGCGGAGTGGGTTTGGGTCTGGCAGAGTGTGTTTAGGTCTGGCGGAGTGGGTTTGGGTCTGGCGGAGTGGGTTTGGGACTGGCGGAGTGGGTTTGGGTCTGGCGGAGTGGGTTTGGGTCTGGCGGAGTGGGTTTGGGTCTGGCGGAGTGGGTTTGTGTGTGGCGGAGTGGGTTTGGGTCTGGCGGAGTGGGTTTGGGTCAGGCGGAGTGGGTTTGGGGTCTAGCGGAGTGGGTTGGGGTCTGGCGGAGTGGGTTCGGGTGTGGCGGAGTATGTTCAGGTCTGGCGGAGTGGGTTCGGGTCTGGCGGACTGGGTTCGGGTCTAGCGGAGTGGGTTTGGGTCTGGCGGAGTGGGTTTGGGTCTGGCGGAGTGGGTTGGGGTCTGGCGGAGTGGGTTGGGGTCTGGCGGAGTGGGTTTGGGTCTGGCGGAGTGGGTTTGGGTCTGGCGGAGTGGGTTTCGGTCTGGCGGAGTGGGTTTGGGTCTGGCGGAGTGGGTTTGGGTCTGGCTGAGTGGGTTTGGGTCTGGCGGAGTGGGTTTGGGTCTGGCGGAGTGGGTTTGGGTCTGGCGGAGTGGGTTTGGGTCTGGCGGAATGGGTTTGGGTCTGGCGGAGTGGGTTTGGGGTCTGGCGGAGTGGGTTCGGGTCTGGCGGAGTAGGTTATGGTCTGGCGGAGTGGGTTGGGGTCTGGCGGAGTGGGT
Organism: Raja brachyura; assembly: GCA_963514005.1. The sequence goes on along the minus strand of OY740795.1, from coordinate 59,647,181 downwards.
TGGGGTTTGGCGGAGTGGGTTGGAGTCTGGCGGAGTGGGCTCGGGACTGGCGGAGTGGCTTGGGGTCTGGCGGAGTGGGTTGGGGTCTGGCGGAGTGGGTTCGGGTCTGGCGGAGTGGGTTCGGGTCTGTACGTGTGGGTTCGGGTCTGGCGGAGTGGGTTGGGGTCAGGCGGAGTGGGTTCGGGTTTGGCGGAGTGGGTTCGGGTCTGGCGGAGTTGGTTTGGTTCTGGCGGAGTGAGTTTGTGTCTGGCGGAGTGGGTTTGAGTCTGGCGGAGTTGATTTAGGTCTGGTGGAGTGGGTTTGGGTCTGGCGGAGCGGGTTTGGGTCTGGCGGAGTGGTTTTGGGTCTGGCGGAGTGGGTTTGAGTCTGGCGGAGTGGGTTTGGGTCTGGCGGAGTGGGTTTGGGTCTGGCGGAGTGGGTTTGTGTCTGGCGGAGTGTGTTTGGGTCTGGCGGAGTGTGTTTGGGTCTGGCGGAGTGGGTTTGGGGTCTGGCGGAGTGGGTTAGGGTCTGTCGGAGTGGGTTCGGGTATGGCGGAGTGGGTTCGGGTCTGGCAGAGTGGGTTCGGGTTTGGCGGAGTGGGTTCGTGTGTGGCGGAGTGGGTTGGGGTCTGGCGGAATGGGTTGGGGTCTGTCAGGGTGGGTTGGGGTCTGGCGGAGTGGGTTGGGGTCTGGCGGTGTGGGTTCGGGTATGGCGGAGAGGGTTCGGGTCTGGCGGAGTGGGTTTGGTTCTGGCGGAGTGAGTTGGGGTCTGGCGGAGTGGGTTTGGGTCTGGCGGAGTGGGTTTGGGTCTGGCGGAGTGGGTTTGGGTCTGGCGGAGTGGGTTTTTGGTCTGGCGGAGTGGGTTTGGGTCTGGCGGAGTGGGTTGGGGTCTGGCGGAGTGGGTTGGGGTCTGGCGGAGTGGGTTGGGGTCTGGCGGAGTGGGTTTGTGTCTGGCGAAGTGGGTTTGGGGTCTGGCGGAGTGGGTTAGGGTCTGGCGGAGTGGGTTTGGGGCTGGCGGAGTGGGTTTGGGTCTGGCAGAGTGTGTTTAGGTCTGGCGGAGTGGGTTCGGGTCTGGCGGAGTGGGTTCGGGTCTGGCGGAGTGGGTTCGGGACTGGCGGAGTGGGTTGGGGTCTGGCGGAGTGGGTTGGGGTCTGGCGGAGTGGGTTCGAGTCTGGCGGAGTGGGTTATGGTCTGGCGGAGTGGGTTCGGGTCTGTCGGAGTGGGTTCGGGTTTGGCGGAGTGGGTTGGGGTCTGGCTGAGTGGGTTCGGGTCTGGCGGAGTGGGTTCGGGTCTAGCGGAGTGGGTTCGGGTCTGGCGGAGTGGGTTCGGGTCTGTACGAGTGGGTTCGGGTCTGGCGGAGTGGGTTCGGGTCTGGCGGAGTGGGTTCGGGTGTGGCGGAGTGGGTTCGGGTCTGGCGGAGTTGGTTTGGTTCTGGCGGAGTGAGTTTGGGTCTGGCGGAGTGGGTTTGTGTCTGGCGGAGTTGGTTTAGGTATGGCGCAGTGGGTTTGGGTCTGGCGGAGTGGGTTTGGGTCTGGCGGAGTAGGTTCATGTCTGGCGGAGTGGGTTCGGATCTGGCGGAGTGGGTTGGGGTCTGGCGGTGTGGATTCGGGTTTGGCGGAGTGGGTTCGGGTCTGGCGGAGTGGGTTTGTTTCTGGCGGGGTGAGTTGGGGTCTGGCGGAGTGGGTTTGGGTCTGGCGGAGTGGGTTTGGGTCTGGCGGAGTGGGTTTGGGTCTGGCGGAGTGGGTTCGGGTCTGGCGGAGTGGATTGGGGTCTGGCGGAGTGGGTTCGGGGCTGGCGGAGTGGGTTTGGGTCTGGCGGAGTGGGTTTGGGTCTGGCGGAGTGGGTTTGGGTCTGGCGGAGTGGGTTGGGGTCTGGCGGAGTGGGTTCGGGACTGGCGGAGTGGGTTGGGGTCTGGCGGAGTGGGTTGGGGTCTGGCGGAGTGGGTTCGAGTCTGGCGGAGTGGGTTATGGTCTGGCGGAGTGGGTTCGGGTCTGTCGGAGTGGGTTCGGGTTTGGCGGAGTGGGTTGGGGTCTGGCTGAGTGGGTTCGGGTCTGGCGGAGTGGGTTCGGGTCTAGCGGAGTGGGTTCGGGTCTGGCGGAGTGGGTTCGGGTCTGTACGAGTGGGTTCGGGTCTGGCGGAGTGGGTTCGGGTCTGGCGGAGTGGGTTCGGGTGTGGCGGAGTGGGTTCGGGTCTGGCGGAGTTGGTTTGGTTCTGGCGGAGTGAGTTTGGGTCTGGCGGAGTGGGTTTGTGTCTGGCGGAGTTGGTTTAGGTATGGCGCAGTGGGTTTGGGTCTGGCGGAGTGGGTTTGGGTCTGGCGGAGTAGGTTCATGTCTGGCGGAGTGGGTTCGGATCTGGCGGAGTGGGTTGGGGTCTGGCGGTGTGGGTTCGGGTTTGGCGGAGTGGGTTCGGGTCTGGCGGAGTGGGTTTGTTTCTGGCGGGGTGAGTTGGGGTCTGGCGGAGTGGGTTTGGGTCTGGCGGAGTGGGTTTGGGTCTGGCGGAGTGGGTTTGGGTCTGCCGGAGAGGGTTTGGGTCTGGCGGAGTGCGTTTGGGTCTGGCGGAGTGGGTTTGTGTCTGGCGAAGTGGGTTTGGGGTCTGGCGGAGTGGGTTTGGGTCTGGATGAGTGGGTTTGGGTCTGGCGGAGTGGGTTTGGGTCTGGCGGAGTGGGTTTGGGTCTGGTGGAGTTGGTTTGGGTCTGGCGGAGTGGGTTTGGGTCTGGCGGAGTTGGTTTGGGTCTGGCGGAGTGGGTTTGGGTCTGGCGGAGTGGGTTTGGGTCTGGCGGAGTGGGTTTGGGTCTGGCGGAGTGGGTTTGGGTCAGTCGGAGTGGGTTCGGGTCTGGCGGCGTGGGTTCGGGTTGGCGGAGTGGGTTCGTGTGTGGCGGAGTGGGTTGGGGTCTGGCGGAGTGGGTTCGGGTCTGTCAGAGTGGCTTGGGGTCTGGCGGAGTGGGTTGGGGTCTGGCGGTGTGGGTTCGGGTATGGCGGAGAGGGTTCGGGTCTGGAGGAGTGGGTTTGGTTCTGGCGGAGTGACTTGGGGTCTGGCGGAGTGGGTTTGGGTCTGGCGGAGTGGGTTTGGGTCTGGCGGAGAGGGTTTGGGTCTGGCGGAGTGGGTTAGGGTCAGGCGGAGTGGGTTTGTGTCTGGCGAAGTGGGTTTGGGGTCTGGCGGAGTGGGTTAGGGTCTGGCGGAGTGGGTTTGGGGCTGGCGGAGTGGGTTTGGGTCTGGCAGAGTGTGTTTAGGTCTGGCGGAGTGGGTTTGGGTCTGGCGGAGTGGGTTTGGGACTGGCGGAGTGGGTTTGGGTCTGCCGGAGTGGGTTTGGGTCTGGCGGAGTGGGTTTGGGTCTGGCGGAGTGGGTTTGTGTGTGGCGGAGTGGGTTTGGGTCTGGCGGAGTGGGTTTGGGTCAGGCGGAGTGGGTTTGGGGTCTAGCGGAGTGGGTTGGGGTCTGGCGGAGTGGGTTCGGGTGTGGCGGAGTATGTTCAGGTCTGGCGGAGTGGGTTCGGGTCTGGCGGACTGGGTTCGGGTCTAGCGGAGTGGGTTTGGGTCTGGTGGAGTGGGTTTGGGTCTGGCGGAGTGGGTTGGGGTCTGGCGGAGTGGGTTGGGGTCTGGCGGAGTGGGTTTGGGTCTGGCGGAGTGGGTTTGGGTCTGGCGGAGTGGGTTTCGGTCTGGCGGAGTGGGTTTGGGTCTGGCGGAGTGGGTTTGGGTCTGGCTGAGTGGGTTTGGGTCTGGCGGAGTGGGTTTGGGTCTGGCGGAGTGGGTTTGGGTCTGGCGGAGTGGGTTTGGGTCTGGCGGAATGGGTTTGGGTCTGGCGGAGTGGGTTTGGGGTCTGGCGGAGTGGGTTCGGGTCTGGCGGAGTAGGTTATGGTCTGGCGGAGTGGGTTGGGGTCTGGCGGAGTGGGTTGGGGTTTGGCGGAGTGGGTTGGAGTCTGGCGGAGTGGGCTCGGGACTGGCGGAGTGGCTTGGGGTCTGGCGGAGTGGGTTGGGGTCTGGCGGAGTGGGTTCGGGTCTGGCGGAGTGGGTTCGGGTCTGTACGTGTGGGTTGGGGTCTGGCGGAGTGGGTTGGGGTCAGGCGGAGTGGGTTCGGGTTTGGCGGAGTGGGTTCGGGTCTGGCGGAGTTGGTTTGGTTCTGGCGGAGTGAGTTTGTGTCTGGCGGAGTGGGTTTGAGTCTGGCGGAGTTGATTTAGGTCTGGTGGAGTGGGTTTGGGTCTGGCGGAGCGGGTTTGGGTCTGGCGGAGTGGTTTTGGGTCTGGCGGAGTGGGTTTGAGTCTGGCGGAGTGGGTTTGGGTCTGGCGGAGTGGGTTTGGGTCTGGCGGAGTGGGTTTGTGTCTGGCGGAGTGTGTTTGGGTCTGGCGGAGTGTGTTTGGGTCTGGCGGAGTGGGTTTGGGGTCTGGCGGAGTGGGTTAGGGTCTGTCGGAGTGGGTTCGGGTATGGCGGAGTGGGTTCGGGTCTGGCAGAGTGGGTTCGGGTTTGGCGGAGTGGGTTCGTGTGTGGCGGAGTGGGTTGGGGTCTGGCGGAATGGGTTGGGGTCTGTCAGGGTGGGTTGGGGTCTGGCGGAGTGGGTTGGGGTCTGGCGGTGTGGGTTCGGGTATGGCGGAGAGGGTTCGGGTCTGGCGGAGTGGGTTTGGTTCTGGCGGAGTGAGTTGGGGTCTGGCGGAGTGGGTTTGGGTCTGGCGGAGTGGGTTTGGGTCTGGCGGAGTGGGTTTGGGTCTGGCGGAGTGGGTTTTTGGTCTGGCGGAGTGGGTTTGGGTCTGGCGGAGTGGGTTGGGGTCTGGCGGAGTGGGTTGGGGTCTGGCGGAGTGGGTTCGGGTCTGGCGGAGTGGGTTCGGGTCTGGCGGAGTAGGTTATGGTCTGGCGGAGTGGGTTCGGGTCTGGCGGAGTGGGTTGGGGTCTGGCGGAGTGGGTTGGAGTCTGGCGGAGTGGGCTCGGGACTGGCGGAGTGGGTTGGGGTCTGGCGGAGTGGGTTGGGGTCTGGCGGAGTGGGTTCGGGTCTGGCGGAGTGGGTTCGGGTCTGTACGTGTGGGTTCGGGTCTGGCGGAGTGCGTTGGGGTCTGGTGGAGTGGGTTCGGGTTTGGCGGAGTGGGTTCGGGTCTGGCGGAGTTGGTTTGGGTCTGGCGGAGTGGGTTTGGGTCTGGCGGAGTGGGTTTGGGTCTGGCGGAGTGGGTTTGGGACTGGCGGAGTGGGTTTGGGTCTGGCGGAGTGGGTTTGGGTCTGGCGGAGTGGGTTTGGGTCTGGCGGAGTGGGTTTGGGATCTGGCGGAGTGGGTTCGGGTCTGGCGGAGTAGGTTATGGTCTGGCGGTGTGGGTTGGGGTCTGGCGGAGTGGGTTGGGGTTTGGCGGAGTGGGTTGGAGTCTGGCGGAGTGGGCTCGGGACTGGCGGAGTGGCTTGGGGTCTGGCGGAGTGGGTTGGGGTCTGGCGGAGTGGGTTCGGGTCTAGCGGAGTGCGTTCGGGTCTGTACGTGTGGGTTCGGGTCTGGCGGAGTGGGTTGGGGTCTGGCGGAGTGGGTTCGGGTTTGGCGGAGTGGGTTCGGGTCTGGCGGAGTTGGTTTGGTTCTGGCGGAGTGAGTTTGTGTCTGGCGGAGTGGGTTTGAGTCTGGCGGAGTTGATTTAGGTCTGGCGGAGTGGGTTTGGGTCTGGCGGAGTGGGTTTGGGTCTGGCGGAGTGGTTTTGGGTCTGGCGGAGTGGGTTTGGGTCTGGCGGAGTGGGTTTGGGTCTGGCGGTGTGGGTTTGGATCTGGCAGAGTGGGTTTGTGTCTGGCGGAGTGTGTTTGGGTCTGGCGGAGTGGGTTTGGGTCTGGCGGAGTGGGTTTGGGGTCTGGCGGAGTGGGTTAGGGTCTGGCGGAGTGGGTTCGGGTATGGCGGAGTGGGTTCGGGTCTGGCAGAGTGGGTTCGGGTTTGGCGGAGTGGGTTCGTGTGCGGCGGAGTGGGTTCGTGTGCGGCGGAGTGGGTTGGGGTCTGGCGGAATGGGTTGGGGTCTGTCAGGGTGGGTTGGGGTCTGGCGGAGTGGGTTGGGGTCTGGCGGTGTGGGTTCGGGTATGGCGGAGAGGGTTCGGGTCTGGCGGAGTGGGTTTGGTTCTGGCGGAGTGAGTTGGGGTCTGGCGGAGTGGGTTTGGGTCTGGCGGAGTGGGTTTGGGTCTGGCGGAGTGGGTTGGGGTCTGGCGGAGTGGGTTGGGGTCTGGCGGAGTGGGTTCGGGTCTGGCGGAGTGGGTTCGGGTCTGGCGGAGTAGGTTATGGTCTGGCGGAGTGGGTTCGGGTCTGTCGGAGTGGGTTGGGGTCTGGCGGAGTGGGTTGGAGTCTGGCAGAGTGGGCTCGGGACTGACGGAGTGGGTTGGGGTCTGGCGGAGTGGGTTGGGGTCTGGCGGAGTGGGTTCGGGTCTGGCGGAGTGGGTTCGGGTCTGTACGTGTGGTTTCGGGTCTGGCGGAGTGGGTTGGGGTCTGCTGGAGTGGGTTCGGGTTTGGCAGAGTGGGTTCGGGTCTGGCGGAGTTGGTTTGGTTCTGGCGGAGTGAGTTTGTGTCTGGCGGAGTGGGTTTGGGTCTGGCGGAGTTGGTTTAGGTCTGGCGGAGTGGGTTTGGGTCTGGCGGAGTGGGTTTGGGTCTGGCGGAGTGGGTTTGCGTCTGGCGGAGTGGGTTTGGGTCTGGCGGAGTGGGTTTGGGTCTGGCGGAGTGGGTTTGGGTCTGGCGGAGTGGGTTTGTGTCTGGCGGAGTGTGTTTGGGTCTGGCGGAGTGGGTTTGGGTCTGGCGGAGTGGGTTTGGGGTCTGGCGGAGTGGGTTAGGGTCTGGCGGAGTTGGTTTGGGTATGGCGGAGCGGGTTCGGGTCTGGCGGAGCGGGTTCGGGTTTGGCGGAGTGGGTTCGTGTGTGGCGGAGTGGGGTGGGGTCTGGCGGAATGGGTTGGGGTCTGTCAGAGTGGGTTGGGTTCTGGCGGAGTGGGTTGGGGTCTGGCGGTGTGGGTTGGGGTCTGGCGGAGTGGGTTTGGGTCTGGCGGAGTGGGTTTTTGGTCTGGCGGAATGGGTTTGGGTCTGGCGGAGTGGGTTGGGGTCTGGCGGAGTGGGTTGTGGTCTGGCGGAGTGGGTTCGGGTCTGGTGGAGTGGGTTCGGGTCTGTCGGAGGAGGTTATGGTCTGGCGGAGTGGGTTGGGGTCTGTCGGAGTGGGTTGGGGTCTGGCGGAGTGGGTTGGAGTCTGGCGGAGTGGGCTCGGGACTGGCGGAGTGGGTTGGGGTCTGGCGGAGTGGGTTGGGGTCTGGCGGAGTGGGTTCGGGTCTGGCGGACTGGGTTCGGGTCTAGCGGAGTGGGTTTGGGTCTGGTGGAGTGGGTTTGGGTCTGGCGGAGTGGGTTGGGGTCTGGCGGAGTGGGTTGGGGTCTGGCGGAGTGGGTTTGGGTCTGGCGGAGTGGGTTTGGGTCTGGCGGAGTGGGTTTCGGTCTGGCGGAGTGGGTTTGGGTCTGGCGGAGTGGGTTTGGGTCTGGCTGAGTGGGTTTGGGTCTGGCGGAGTGGGTTTGGGTCTGGCGGAGTGGGTTTGGGTCTGGCGGAGTGGGTTTGGGTCTGGCGGAATGGGTTTGGGTCTGGCGGAGTGGGTTTGGGGTCTGGCGGAGTGGGTTCGGGTCTGGCGGAGTAGGTTATGGTCTGGCGGAGTGGGTTGGGGTCTGGCGGAGTGGGTTGGGGTTTGGCGGAGTGGGTTGGAGTCTGGCGGAGTGGGCTCGGGACTGGCGGAGTGGCTTGGGGTCTGGCGGAGTGGGTTGGGGTCTGGCGGAGTGGGTTCGGGTCTGGCGGAGTGGGTTCGGGTCTGTACGTGTGGGTTGGGGTCTGGCGGAGTGGGTTGGGGTCAGGCGGAGTGGGTTCGGGTTTGGCGGAGTGGGTTCGGGTCTGGCGGAGTTGGTTTGGTTCTGGCGGAGTGAGTTTGTGTCTGGCGGAGTGGGTTTGAGTCTGGCGGAGTTGATTTAGGTCTGGTGGAGTGGGTTTGGGTCTGGCGGAGCGGGTTTGGGTCTGGCGGAGTGGTTTTGGGTCTGGCGGAGTGGGTTTGAGTCTGGCGGAGTGGGTTTGGGTCTGGCGGAGTGGGTTTGGGTCTGGCGGAGTGGGTTTGTGTCTGGCGGAGTGTGTTTGGGTCTGGCGGAGTGTGTTTGGGTCTGGCGGAGTGGGTTTGGGGTCTGGCGGAGTGGGTTAGGGTCTGTCGGAGTGGGTTCGGGTATGGCGGAGTGGGTTCGGGTCTGGCAGAGTGGGTTCGGGTTTGGCGGAGTGGGTTCGTGTGTGGCGGAGTGGGTTGGGGTCTGGCGGAATGGGTTGGGGTCTGTCAGGGTGGGTTGGGGTCTGGCGGAGTGGGTTGGGGTCTGGCGGTGTGGGTTCGGGTATGGCGGAGAGGGTTCGGGTCTGGCGGAGTGGGTTTGGTTCTGGCGGAGTGAGTTGGGGTCTGGCGGAGTGGGTTTGGGTCTGGCGGAGTGGGTTTGGGTCTGGCGGAGTGGGTTTGGGTCTGGCGGAGTGGGTTTTTGGTCTGGCGGAGTGGGTTTGGGTCTGGCGGAGTGGGTTGGGGTCTGGCGGAGTGGGTTGGGGTCTGGCGGAGTGGGTTCGGGTCTGGCGGAGTGGGTTCGGGTCTGGCGGAGTAGGTTATGGTCTGGCGGAGTGGGTTCGGGTCTGGCGGAGTGGGTTGGGGTCTGGCGGAGTGGGTTGGAGTCTGGCGGAGTGGGCTCGGGACTGGCGGAGTGGGTTGGGGTCTGGCGGAGTGGGTTGGGGTCTGGCGGAGTGGGTTCGGGTCTGGCGGAGTGGGTTCGGGTCTGTACGTGTGGGTTCGGGTCTGGCGGAGTGCGTTGGGGTCTGGTGGAGTGGGTTCGGGTTTGGCGGAGTGGGTTCGGGTCTGGCGGAGTTGGTTTGGGTCTGGCGGAGTGGGTTTGGGTCTGGCGGAGTGGGTTTGGGTCTGGCGGAGTGGGTTTGGGACTGGCGGAGTGGGTTTGGGTCTGGCGGAGTGGGTTTGGGTCTGGCGGAGTGGGTTTGGGTCTGGCGGAGTGGGTTTGGGATCTGGCGGAGTGGGTTCGGGTCTGGCGGAGTAGGTTATGGTCTGGCGGTGTGGGTTGGGGTCTGGCGGAGTGGGTTGGGGTTTGGCGGAGTGGGTTGGAGTCTGGCGGAGTGGGCTCGGGACTGGCGGAGTGGCTTGGGGTCTGGCGGAGTGGGTTGGGGTCTGGCGGAGTGGGTTCGGGTCTAGCGGAGTGCGTTCGGGTCTGTACGTGTGGGTTCGGGTCTGGCGGAGTGGGTTGGGGTCTGGCGGAGTGGGTTCGGGTTTGGCGGAGTGGGTTCGGGTCTGGCGGAGTTGGTTTGGTTCTGGCGGAGTGAGTTTGTGTCTGGCGGAGTGGGTTTGAGTCTGGCGGAGTTGATTTAGGTCTGGCGGAGTGGGTTTGGGTCTGGCGGAGTGGGTTTGGGTCTGGCGGAGTGGGTTTGGGTCTGGCGGAGTGGGTTTGCGTCTGGCGGAGTGGGTTTGGGTCTGGCGGAGTGGGTTTGGGTCTGGCGGAGTGGGTTTGGGTCTGGCGGAGTGGGTTTGTGTCTGGCGGAGTGTGTTTGGGTCTGGCGGAGTGGGTTTGGGTCTGGCGGAGTGGGTTTGGGGTCTGGCGGAGTGGGTTAGGGTCTGGCGGAGTTGGTTTGGGTATGGCGGAGCGGGTTCGGGTCTGGCGGAGCGGGTTCGGGTTTGGCGGAGTGGGTTCGTGTGTGGCGGAGTGGGGTGGGGTCTGGCGGAATGGGTTGGGGTCTGTCAGAGTGGGTTGGGTTCTGGCGGAGTGGGTTGGGGTCTGGCGGTGTGGGTTGGGGTCTGGCGGAGTGGGTTTGGGTCTGGCGGAGTGGGTTTTTGGTCTGGCGGAATGGGTTTGGGTCTGGCGGAGTGGGTTGGGGTCTGGCGGAGTGGGTTGTGGTCTGGCGGAGTGGGTTCGGGTCTGGTGGAGTGGGTTCGGGTCTGTCGGAGGAGGTTATGGTCTGGCGGAGTGGGTTGGGGTCTGTCGGAGTGGGTTGGGGTCTGGCGGAGTGGGTTGGAGTCTGGCGGAGTGGGCTCGGGACTGGCGGAGTGGGTTGGGGTCTGGCGGAGTGGGTTGGGGTCTGGCGGAGTGGGTTCGGGTCTGGCGGACTGGGTTCGGGTCTAGCGGAGTGGGTTTGGGTCTGGTGGAGTGGGTTTGGGTCTGGCGGAGTGGGTTGGGGTCTGGCGGAGTGGGTTGGGGTCTGGCGGAGTGGGTTTGGGTCTGGCGGAGTGGGTTTGGGTCTGGCGGAGTGGGTTTCGGTCTGGCGGAGTGGGTTTGGGTCTGGCGGAGTGGGTTTGGGTCTGGCTGAGTGGGTTTGGGTCTGGCGGAGTGGGTTTGGGTCTGGCGGAGTGGGTTTGGGTCTGGCGGAGTGGGTTTGGGTCTGGCGGAATGGGTTTGGGTCTGGCGGAGTGGGTTTGGGGTCTGGCGGAGTGGGTTCGGGTCTGGCGGAGTAGGTTATGGTCTGGCGGAGTGGGTTGGGGTCTGGCGGAGTGGGTTGGGGTTTGGCGGAGTGGGTTGGAGTCTGGCGGAGTGGGCTCTGGACTGGCGGAGTGGCTTGGGGTCTGGCGGAGTGGGTTGGGGTCTGGCGGAGTGGGTTCGGGTCTGGCGGAGTGGGTTCGGGTCTGTACGTGTGGGTTGGGGTCTGGCGGAGTGGGTTGGGGTCAGGCGGAGTGGGTTCGGGTTTGGCGGAGTGGGTTCGGGTCTGGCGGAGTTGGTTTGGTTCTGGCGGAGTGAGTTTGTGTCTGGCGGAGTGGGTTTGAGTCTGGCGGAGTTGATTTAGGTCTGGTGGAGTGGGTTTGGGTCTGGCGGAGCGGGTTTGGGTCTGGCGGAGTGGTTTTGGGTCTGGCGGAGTGGGTTTGAGTCTGGCGGAGTGGGTTTGGGTCTGGCGGAGTGGGTTTGGGTCTGGCGGAGTGGGTTTGTGTCTGGCGGAGTGTGTTTGGGTCTGGCGGAGTGTGTTTGGGTCTGGCGGAGTGGGTTTGGGGTCTGGCGGAGTGGGTTAGGGTCTGTCGGAGTGGGTTCGGGTATGGCGGAGTGGGTTCGGGTCTGGCAGAGTGGGTTCGGGTTTGGCGGAGTGGGTTCGTGTGTGGCGGAGTGGGTTGGGGTCTGGCGGAATGGGTTGGGGTCTGTCAGGGTGGGTTGGGGTCTGGCGGAGTGGGTTGGGGTCTGGCGGTGTGGGTTCGGGTATGGCGGAGAGGGTTCGGGTCTGGCGGAGTGGGTTTGGTTCTGGCGGAGTGAGTTGGGGTCTGGCGGAGTGGGTTTGGGTCTGGCGGAGTGGGTTTGGGTCTGGCGGAGTGGGTTTGGGTCTGGCGGAGTGGGTTTTTGGTCTGGCGGAGTGGGTTTGGGTCTGGCGGAGTGGGTTGGGGTCTGGCGGAGTGGGTTGGGGTCTGGCGGAGTGGGTTCGGGTCTGGCGGAGTGGGTTCGGGTCTGGCGGAGTAGGTTATGGTCTGGCGGAGTGGGTTCGGGTCTGGCGGAGTGGGTTGGGGTCTGGCGGAGTGGGTTGGAGTCTGGCGGAGTGGGCTCGGGACTGGCGGAGTGGGTTGGGGTCTGGCGGAGTGGGTTGGGGTCTGGCGGAGTGGGTTCGGGTCTGGCGGAGTGGGTTCGTGTCTGTACGTGTGGGTTCGGGTCTGGCGGAGTGCGTTGGGGTCTGGTGGAGTGGGTTCGGGTTTGGCGGAGTGGGTTCGGGTCTGGCGGAGTTGGTTTGGGTCTGGCGGAGTGGGTTTGGGTCTGGCGGAGTGGGTTTGGGTCTGGCGGAGTGGGTTTGGGACTGGCGGAGTGGGTTTGGGTCTGGCGGAGTGGGTTTGGGTCTGGCGGAGTGGGTTTGGGTCTGGCGGAGTGGGTTTGGGATCTGGCGGAGTGGGTTCGGGTCTGGCGGAGTAGGTTATGGTCTGGCGGTGTGGGTTGGGGTCTGGCGGAGTGGGTTGGGGTTTGGCGGAGTGGGTTGGAGTCTGGCGGAGTGGGCTCGGGACTGGCGGAGTGGCTTGGGGTCTGGCGGAGTGGGTTGGGGTCTGGCGGAGTGGGTTCGGGTCTAGCGGAGTGCGTTCGGGTCTGTACGTGTGGGTTCGGGTCTGGCGGAGTGGGTTGGGGTCTGGCGGAGTGGGTTCGGGTTTGGCGGAGTGGGTTCGGGTCTGGCGGAGTTGGTTTGGTTCTGGCGGAGTGAGTTTGTGTCTGGCGGAGTGGGTTTGAGTCTGGCGGAGTTGATTTAGGTCTGGCGGAGTGGGTTTGGGTCTGGCGGAGTGGGTTTGGGTCTGGCGGAGTGGTTTTGGGTCTGGCGGAGTGGGTTTGGGTCTGGCGGAGTGGGTTTGGGTCTGGCGGTGTGGGTTTGGATCTGGCAGAGTGGGTTTGTGTCTGGCGGAGTGTGTTTGGGTCTGGCGGAGTGGGTTTGGGTCTGGCGGAGTGGGTTTGGGGTCTGGCGGAGTGGGTTAGGGTCTGGCGGAGTGGGTTCGGGTATGGCGGAGTGGGTTCGGGTCTGGCAGAGTGGGTTCGGGTTTGGCGGAGTGGGTTCGTGTGCGGCGGAGTGGGTTCGTGTGCGGCGGAGTGGGTTGGGGTCTGGCGGAATGGGTTGGGGTCTGTCAGGGTGGGTTGGGGTCTGGCGGAGTGGGTTGGGGTCTGGCGGTGTGGGTTCGGGTATGGCGGAGAGGGTTCGGGTCTGGCGGAGTGGGTTTGGTTCTGGCGGAGTGAGTTGGGGTCTGGCGGAGTGGGTTTGGGTCTGGCGGAGTGGGTTTGGGTCTGGCGGAGTGGGTTGGGGTCTGGCGGAGTGGGTTGGGGTCTGGCGGAGTGGGTTCGGGTCTGGCGGAGTGGGTTCGGGTCTGGCGGAGTAGGTTATGGTCTGGCGGAGTGGGTTCGGGTCTGTCGGAGTGGGTTGGGGTCTGGCGGAGTGGGTTGGAGTCTGGCAGAGTGGGCTCGGGACTGACGGAGTGGGTTGGGGTCTGGCGGAGTGGGTTGGGGTCTGGCGGAGTGGGTTCGGGTCTGGCGGAGTGGGTTCGGGTCTGTACGTGTGGTTTCGGGTCTGGCGGAGTGGGTTGGGGTCTGCTGGAGTGGGTTCGGGTTTGGCGGAGTGGGTTCGGGTCTGGCGGAGTTGGTTTGGTTCTGGCGGAGTGAGTTTGTGTCTGGCGGAGTGGGTTTGGGTCTGGCGGAGTTGGTTTAGGTCTGGCGGAGTGGGTTTGGGTCTGGCGGAGTGGGTTTGGGTCTGGCGGAGTGGGTTTGCGTCTGGCGGAGTGGGTTTGGGTCTGGCGGAGTGGGTTTGGGTCTGGCGGAGTGGGTTTGGGTCTGGCGGAGTGGGTTTGTGTCTGGCGGAGTGTGTTTGGGTCTGGCGGAGTGGGTTTGGGTCTGGCGGAGTGGGTTTGGGGTCTGGCGGAGTGGGTTAGGGTCTGGCGGAGTTGGTTTGGGTATGGCGGAGCGGGTTCGGGTCTGGCGGAGCGGGTTCGGGTTTGGCGGAGTGGGTTCGTGTGTGGCGGAGTGGGGTGGGGTCTGGCGGAATGGGTTGGGGTCTGTCAGAGTGGGTTGGGTTCTGGCGGAGTGGGTTGGGGTCTGGCGGTGTGGGTTGGGGTCTGGCGGAGTGGGTTTGGGTCTGGCGGAGTGGGTTTTTGGTCTGGCGGAATGGGTTTGGGTCTGGCGGAGTGGGTTGGGGTCTGGCGGAGTGGGTTGTGGTCTGGCGGAGTGGGTTCGGGTCTGGTGGAGTGGGTTCGGGTCTGTCGGAGGAGGTTATGGTCTGGCGGAGTGGGTTGGGGTCTGTCGGAGTGGGTTGGGGTCTGGCGGAGTGGGTTGGAGTCTGGCGGAGTGGGCTCGGGACTGGCGGAGTGGGTTGGGGTCTGGCGGAGTGGGTTGGGGTCTGGCGGAGTGGGTTTGGGGCTGGCGGAGTGGGTTGGAGTCTGGCGGAGTGGGCTCGGGACTGGCGGAGTGGGTTGGGGTCTGGCGGAGTGGGTTGGGGTCTGGCGAAGTGGGTTGTGGTCTGGCGGAGTGGGTTCGGGTCTGGTGGAGTGGGTTCGGGTTTGTCGGAGGAGGTTATGGTCTGGCGGAGTGGGTTCGGGTCTGTCGGAGTGGGTTGGGGTCTGGCGGAGTGGGTTGGAGTCTGGCGGAGTGGGCTCGGGACTGGCGGAGTGGGTTGGGGTCTGGCAGAGTGGGTTGGGGTCTGGCGGAGTGGGTTTGGGGCTGGCGGAGTGGGTTCGGGTCTGGCGGAGTGGGTTTGGTTCTGGCGGAGTGGGTTTGGGTCTGGCGGAGTGGGTTTGGGTCTGGCGGAGTGGGTTTGGGTCTGGCGGAGTGGGTTTTTGGTCTGGCGGAGTGGGTTTGGGTCTGGCGGAGTGGGTTGGGGTCTGGCGGAGTGGGTTGTGGTCTGGCGGAGTGGGTTCGGGTCTGGTGGAGTGGGTTCGGGTCTGTCGGAGGAGGTTATGGTCTGGCGGAGTGGGTTCGGGTCTGTCGGAGTGGGTTGGGGTCTGGCGGAGTGGGTTGGAGTCTGGCGGAGTGGGCTCGGGACTGGCGGAGTGGGTTGGGGTCTGGCGGAGTGGGTTGGGGTCTGGCGGAGTGGGTTCGGGTCTGGCGGAGTGGGTTCGGGTCTGTACGTGTGGGTTCGGGTCTGGCGGAGTGGGTTGGGGTCTGGCGGAGTGGGTTCGGGTTTGGCGGAGTGGGTTCGGGTCTGGCGGAGTTGGTTTGGTTCTGGCGGAGTGAGTTTGTGTCTGGCGGAGTGGGTTTGGGTCTGGTGGAGTTGATTTAGGTCTGGCGGAGTGGGTTTGGGTCTGGCGGAGTGGGTTTGCGTCTGGCGGAGTGGGTTTGGGTCTGGCGGAGTGGGTTTGGGTCTGGCGGAGTGTGTTTGGGTCTGGCGAAGTGGGTTTGGGTCTGGCGGAGTGGGGTTATGTCTGGCGGAGTGTGCTTGGCTCTGGCGGAGTGGGTTTCGGTCTGGCGGAGTGGGTTTGGGGTCTGGCGGAGTGGGTTAGGGTGGCGGAGTGGGTTCGGGTATGGCGGAGTGGGTTCGGGTCTGGCGGAGTGGGTTCGGGTTTGGCGGAGTGGGTTCGTGTGTGACGGAGTGGGTTGGGGTCTGGCGGAATTGGTTGGGGTCTGGCGGAATGGGTTGGGGTCTGGCGGAGTGGGTTGGGGTCTGGCGGTGTGGGTTCGGGTATGGCGGAGAGGGTTCGGGTCTGGCGGAGTGGGTTTGGTTCTGGCGGAGTGAGTTGGGGTCTGGCGGAGTGGGTTTGGGTCTGGCGGAGTGGGTTTGGGTCTGGCGGAGTGGGTTTGGGTCTGGCGGAGTGGGTTTGGGTCTGGCGGAGTGGGTTTGGGTCAGGCGGAGTGGGTTTGGGTCTGGCGGAGTGGGTTTGGGTCAGGCGGAGTGGGTTTGTGTCTGGCGAAGTGGGTTTGGGGTCTGGCGGAGTGGGTTAGGGTCTGGCGGTGTGGGTTCGGGTTTGGCAGTGTGGGTTCGTGTGTGGCAGAGTGGGGTGGCGTCTGGCGGAATGGGTTGGGGTCTGTCAGAGTGGGTTGGGTTCTGGCGGAGTGGGTTGGGGTCTGGCGGTGTGGGTTGGGGTCTGGCGGAGTGGGTTTGGGTCTGGCGGAGTGGGTTTGGGTCTGGCGGAGTGGGTTTGGGTCTGGCGGAGTGGGTTTAGGTCAGGCGGAGTGGGTTTGTGTCTGGCGAAGTGGGTTTGGGGTCTGGCGGAGTGGGTTAGGGTCTGGCGGAGTGGGTTCGGGGCTGGCGGAGTGGGTTCGGGTCTGGCGGAGTGGGTTTGGTTCTGGCGGAGTGAGTTGGGGTCTGGCGGAGTGGGTTTGGGTCTGGCGGAGTGGGTTTGGGTCTGGCGGAGTGGGTTTGGGTCTGGCGGAGTGGGTTTTTGGTCTGGCGGAGTGGGTTTGGGTCTGGCGGAGTGGGTTGGGGTCTGGCGGAGTGGGTTGTGATCTGGCGGAGTGGGTTCGGGTCTGGTGGAGTGGGTTCGGGTCTGGCGGAGTAGGTTATGGTCTGGCAGAGTGGGTTCGGGTCTGTCGGAGTGGGTTGGGGTCTGGCGGAGTGGGTTGGAGTCTGGCGGAGTGGGCTCGGGACTGGCGGAGTGGGTTGGGGTCTGGCCGAGTAGGTTGGGGTCTGGCGGAGTGGGTTCGGGTCTGGCGGAGTGGGTTCGGGTCTGTACGTGTGGGTTCGGGTCTGGCGGAGTGGGTTGGGGTCTGGCGGAGTGGGTTCGGGTTTGGCGGAGTGGGTTCGGGTCTGGCGGAGTTGGTTCGGGTCTGGCGGAGTGGGTTCGGGTCTGGCGGAGTGGGTTCGGGTCTGGCGGAGTGGGTTCGGGTCTGGCGGAGTGGGTTCGCGTCTGGCGGAGTGGGTTCGGGTGTGGCGGAGTGGGTTCGGGTGTGGCGGAGTGGGTTCGGGTCTGGCGGAATGGTTTCGGGTCTCGCGGATTGGGTTCGGGTCTGGCGGAGTAGGTTCGGGTCTGGCGGAGTGGGTTGTGGTCTGGCGGAGTAGGTTCGGGTTTGGCGGAGTGGGTTCGGGTCTCGCGGAGTGGGTTCGGGTCTGGCGGAGTGGGTTCGGGTCTGGCGGAGTGGGTTCGGGTCTGGCAGAGTGGGTTTGGGTCTGGCGGAGGGGGTTTGGGTCTGGCGGAGTGTGTTTGGGTCTGGCGCAGTGGGTTGGGGTCTGGCGGAGTGGGTTTGGGTCTGGCGGAGTGGGTTTGGGTCTGGCGGAGTGGGTTTGGGGTCTGGCGGAGTGGGTTCGGGTCTGGCGGAGTAGGTTATGGTCTGGCGGAGTGGGTTGGGGTCTGGCGGAGTGGGTTGGGGTTTGGCGGAGTGGGTTGGAGTCTGGCGGAGTGGGCTCGGGACTGGCGGAGTGGCTTGGGGTCTGGCGGAGTGGGTTTGGGGTCTGGCGGAGTGGGTTCGGGTCTGGCGGAGTGGGTTCGGGTCTGTACGTGTGGGTTCGGGTCTGGCGGAGTGGGTTGGGGTCAGGCGGAGTGGGTTCGGGTTTGGCGGAGTGGGTTCGGGTCTGGCGGAGTTGGTTTGGTTCTGGCGGAGTGAGTTTGTGTCTGGCGGAGTGGGTTTGAGTCTGGCGGAGTTGATTTAGGTCTGGTGGAGTGGGTTTGGGTCTGGCGGAGCGGGTTTGGGTCTGGCGGAGTGGTTTTGGGTCTGGCGGAGTGGGTTTGAGTCTGGCGGAGTGGGTTTGGGTCTGGCGGAGTGGGTTTGGGTCTGGCGGAGTGGGTTTGTGTCTGGCGGAGTGTGTTTGGGTCTGGCGGAGTGGGTTTGGGTCTGGCGGAGTGGGTTTGGGGTCTGGCGGAGTGGGTTAGGGTCTGGCGGAGTGGGTTCGGGTATGGCGGAGTGGGTTCGGGTCTGGCAGAGTGGGTTCGGGTTTGGCGGAGTGGGTTCGTGTGTGGCGGAGTGGGTTGGGGTCTGGCGGAATGGGTTGGGGTCTGTCAGGGTGGGTTGGGGTCTGGCGGAGTGGGTTGGGGTCTGGCGGTGTGGGTTCGGGTATGGCGGAGAGGGTTCGGGTCTGGCGGAGTGGGTTTGGTTCTGGCGGAGTGAGTTGGGGTCTGGCGGAGTGGGTTTGGGTCTGGCGGAGTGGGTTTGGGTCTGGCGGAGTGGGTTTGGGTCTGGCGGAGTGGGTTTTTGGTCTGGCGGAGTGGGTTCGGGTCTGGCGGAGTGGGTTGGGGTCTGGCGGAGTGGGTTGGGGACTGGCGGAGTGGGTTCGGGTCTGGCGGAGTGGGTTCGGGTCTGGCGGAGTAGGTTATGGTCTGGCGGAGTGGGTTCGGGTCTGGCGGAGTGGGTTGGGGTCTGGTGGAGTGGGTTGGAGTCTGGCGGAGTGGGCTCGGGACTGGCGGAGTGGGTTGGGGTCTGGCGGAGTGGGTTGGGGTCTGGCGGAGTGGGTTCGGGTCTGGCGGAGTGGGTTCGGGTCTGTACGTGTGGGTTCCGGTCTGGCGGAGTGCGTTGGGGTCTGGTGGAGTGGGTTCGGGTTTGGCGGAGTGGGTTCGGGTCTGGCGGAGTTGGTTTGGGTCTGGCGGAGTGGGTTTGGGTCTGGCGGAGTGGGTTTGGGTCTGGCGGAGTGGGTTTGGGACTGGCGGAGTGGGTTTGGGTCTGGCGGAGTGGGTTTGGGTCTGGCGGAGTGGGTTTGGGTCTGGCGGAGTGGGTTTGGGATCTGGCGGAGTGGGTTCGGGTCTGGCGGAGTAGGTTATGGTCTGGCGGTGTGGGTTGGGGTCTGGCGGAGTGGGTTGGGGTTTGGCGGAGTGGGTTGGAGTCTGGCGGAGTGGGCTCGGGACTGGCGGAGTGGCTTGGGGTCTGGCGGAGTGGGTTGGGGTCTGGCGGAGTGGGTTCGGGTCTAGCGGAGTGCGTTCGGGTCTGTACGTGTGGGTTCGGGTCTGGCGGAGTGGGTTGGGGTCTGGCGGAGTGGGTTCGGGTTTGGCGGAGTGGGTTCGCGTCTGGCGGAGTTGGTTTGGTTCTGGCGGAGTGAGTTTGTGTCTGGCGGAGTGGGTTTGAGTCTGGCGGAGTTGATTTAGGTCTGGCGGAGTGGGTTTGGGTCTGGCGGAGTGGGTTTGGGTCTGGCGGAGTGGTTTTGGGTCTGGCGGAGTGGGTTTGGGTCTGGCGGAGTGGGTTTGGGTCTGGCGGTGTGGGTTTGGATCTGGCAGAGTGGGTTTGTGTCTGGCGGAGTGTGTTTGGGTCTGGCGGAGTGGGTTTGGGTCTGGCGGAGTGGGTTTGGGGTCTGGCGGAGTGGGTTAGGGTCTGGCGGAGTGGGTTCGGGTATGGCGGAGTGGGTTCGGGTCTGGCAGAGTGGGTTCGGGTTTGGCGGAGTGGGTTCGTGTGCGGCGGAGTGGGTTCGTGTGCGCGGAGTGGGTTGGGGTCTGGCGGAATGGGTTGGGGTCTGTCAGGGTGGGTTGGGGTCTGGCGGAGTGGGTTGGGGTCTGGCGGTGTGGGTTCGGGTATGGCGGAGAGGGTTCGGGTCTGGCGGAGTGGGTTTGGTTCTGGCGGAGTGAGTTGGGGTCTGGCGGAGTGGGTTTGGGTCTGGCGGAGTGGGTTTGGGTCTGGCGGAGTGGGTTTTTGGTCTGGCGGAGTGGGTTTGGGTCTGGCGGAGTGGGTTGGGGTCTGGCGGAGTGGGTTGGGGTCTGGCGGAGTGGGTTCGGGTCTGGCGGAGTGGGTTCGGGTCTGGCGGAGTAGGTTATGGTCTGGCGGAGTGGGTTCGGGTCTGTCGGAGTGGGTTGGGGTCTGGCGGAGTGGGTTGGAGTCTGGCGGAGTGGGCTCGGGACTGGCGGAGTGGGTTGGGGTCTGGCGGAGTGGGTTGGGGTCTGGCGGAGTGGGTTCGGGTCTGGCGGAGTGGGTTCGGGTCTGTACGTGTGGGTTCGGGTCTGGCGGAGTGGGTTGGGGTCTGCTGGAGTGGGTTCGGGTTTGGCAGAGTGGGTTCGGGTCTGGCGGAGTTGGTTTGGTTCTGGCGGAGTGAGTTTGTGTCAGGCGGAGTGGGTTTGGGTCTGGCGGAGTTGGTTTAGGTCTGGCGGAGTGGGTTCGGGTCTAGCGGAGTGCGTTCGGGTCTGTACGTGTGGGTTCGGGTCTGGCGGAGTGGGTTGGGGTCTGGCGGAGTGGGTTCGGGTTTGGCGGAGTGGGTTCGCGTCTGGCGGAGTTGGTTTGGTTCTGGCGGAGTGAGTTTGTGTCTGGCGGAGTGGGTTTGAGTCTGGCGGAGTTGATTTAGGTCTGGCGGAGTGGGTTTGGGTCTGGCGGAGTGGGTTTGGGTCTGGCGGAGTGGTTTTGGGTCTGGCGGAGTGGGTTTGGGTCTGGCGGAGTGGGTTTGGGTCTGGCGGTGTGGGTTTGGATCTGGCAGAGTGGGTTTGTGTCCGGCGGAGTGTGTTTGGGTCTGGCGGAGTGGGTTTGGGTCTGGCGGAGTGGGTTTGGGGTCTGGCGGAGTGGGATAGGGTCTGGCGGAGTGGGTTCGGGTATGGCGGAGTGGGTTCGGGTCTGGCAGAGTGGGTTCGGGTTTGGCGGAGTGGGTTCGTGTGCGGCGGAGTGGGTTCGTGTGCGGCGGAGTGGGTTGGGGTCTGGCGGAATGGGTTGGGGTCTGTCAGGGTGGGTTGGGGTCTGGCGGAGTGGGTTGGGGTCTGGCGGTGTGGGTTCGGGTATGGCGGAGAGGGTTCGGGTCTGGCGGAGTGGGTTTGGTTCTGGCGGAGTGAGTTGGGGTCTGGCGGAGTGGGTTTGGGTCTGGCGGAGTGGGTTTGGGTCTGGCGGAGTGGGTTTTTGGTCTGGCGGAGTGGGTTTGGGTCTGGCGGAGTGGGTTGGGGTCTGGCGGAGTGGGTTGGGGTCTGGCGGAGTGGGTTCGGGTCTGGCGGAGTGGGTTCGGGTCTGGCGGAGTAGGTTATGGTCTGGCGGAGTGGGTTCGGGTCTGTCGGAGTGGGTTGGGGTCTGGCGGAGTGGGTTGGAGTCTGGCGGAGTGGGCTCGGGACTGGCGGAGTGGGTTGGGGTCTGGCGGAGTGGGTTGGGGTCTGGCGGAGTGGGTTCGGGTCTGGCGGAGTGGGTTCGGGTCTGTACGTGTGGGTTCGGGTCTGGCGGAGTGGGTTGGGGTCTGCTGGAGTGGGTTCGGGTTTGGCAGAGTGGGTTCGGGTCTGGCGGAGTTGGTTTGGTTCTGGCGGAGTGAGTTTGTGTCTGGCGGAGTGGGTTTGGGTCTGGCGGAGTTGGTT
This sequence comes from Raja brachyura, assembly GCA_963514005.1. The sequence continues at coordinate 59,626,644 of OY740795.1, read as the reverse complement.
TCGGTCTGGCGGAGTGGGTTTGGGTCTGGCGGAGTGGGTTTGGGTCTGGCGGAGTGGGTTTGCGTCTGGCGGAGTGGGTTTGGGTCTGGCGGAGTGGGTTTGGGTCTGGCGGAGTGGGTTTGGGTCTGGCGGAGTGGGTTTGTGTCTGGCGGAGTGTGTTTGGGTCTGGCGGAGTGGGTTTGGGTCTGGCGGAGTGGGTTTGGGTCTGGAGGAGTGGGTTGGGGTCTGGCGGAGTGGGTTAGGGTCTGGCGGAGTGGGTTGGGGTCTGGCGGAGTGGGTTCGGGTCTGGCGGAGTGGGTTCGGGTCTAGCGGAGTGGGTTTGGGTCTGGTGGAGTGGGTTTGGGTCTGGCGGAGAGGGTTGGGGTCTGGCGGAGTGGGTTGGGGTCTGGCGGAGTGGGTTTGGGTCTGGCGGAGTGGGTTCGGGTCTGTACGTGTGGGTTCCGGTCTGGCGGAGTGCGTTGGGGTCTGGTGGAGTGGGTTCGGGTTTGGCGGAGTGGGTTCGGGTCTGGCGGAGTTGGTTTGGGTCTGGCGGAGTGGGTTTGGGTCTGGCGGAGTGGGTTTGGGTCTGGCGGAGTGGGTTTGGGACTGGCGGAGTGGGTTTGGGTCTGGCGGAGTGGGTTTGGGTCTGGCGGAGTGGGTTTGGGTCTGGCGGAGTGGGTTTGGGATCTGGCGGAGTGGGTTCGGGTCTGGCGGAGTAGGTTATGGTCTGGCGGTGTGGGTTGGGGTCTGGCGGAGTGGGTTGGGGTTTGGCGGAGTGGGTTGGAGTCTGGCGGAGTGGGCTCGGGACTGGCGGAGTGGCTTGGGGTCTGGCGGAGTGGGTTGGGGTCTGGCGGAGTGGGTTCGGGTCTAGCGGAGTGCGTTCGGGTCTGTACGTGTGGGTTCGGGTCTGGCGGAGTGGGTTGGGGTCTGGCGGAGTGGGTTCGGGTTTGGCGGAGTGGGTTCGCGTCTGGCGGAGTTGGTTTGGTTCTGGCGGAGTGAGTTTGTGTCTGGCGGAGTGGGTTTGAGTCTGGCGGAGTTGATTTAGGTCTGGCGGAGTGGGTTTGGGTCTGGCGGAGTGGGTTTGGGTCTGGCGGAGTGGTTTTGGGTCTGGCGGAGTGGGTTTGGGTCTGGCGGAGTGGGTTTGGGTCTGGCGGTGTGGGTTTGGATCTGGCAGAGTGGGTTTGTGTCTGGCGGAGTGTGTTTGGGTCTGGCGGAGTGGGTTTGGGTCTGGCGGAGTGGGTTTGGGGTCTGGCGGAGTGGGTTAGGGTCTGGCGGAGTGGGTTCGGGTATGGCGGAGTGGGTTCGGGTCTGGCAGAGTGGGTTCGGGTTTGGCGGAGTGGGTTCGTGTGCGGCGGAGTGGGTTCGTGTGCGCGGAGTGGGTTGGGGTCTGGCGGAATGGGTTGGGGTCTGTCAGGGTGGGTTGGGGTCTGGCGGAGTGGGTTGGGGTCTGGCGGTGTGGGTTCGGGTATGGCGGAGAGGGTTCGGGTCTGGCGGAGTGGGTTTGGTTCTGGCGGAGTGAGTTGGGGTCTGGCGGAGTGGGTTTGGGTCTGGCGGAGTGGGTTTGGGTCTGGCGGAGTGGGTTTTTGGTCTGGCGGAGTGGGTTTGGGTCTGGCGGAGTGGGTTGGGGTCTGGCGGAGTGGGTTGGGGTCTGGCGGAGTGGGTTCGGGTCTGGCGGAGTGGGTTCGGGTCTGGCGGAGTAGGTTATGGTCTGGCGGAGTGGGTTCGGGTCTGTCGGAGTGGGTTGGGGTCTGGCGGAGTGGGTTGGAGTCTGGCGGAGTGGGCTCGGGACTGGCGGAGTGGGTTGGGGTCTGGCGGAGTGGGTTGGGGTCTGGCGGAGTGGGTTCGGGTCTGGCGGAGTGGGTTCGGGTCTGTACGTGTGGGTTCGGGTCTGGCGGAGTGGGTTGGGGTCTGCTGGAGTGGGTTCGGGTTTGGCAGAGTGGGTTCGGGTCTGGCGGAGTTGGTTTGGTTCTGGCGGAGTGAGTTTGTGTCAGGCGGAGTGGGTTTGGGTCTGGCGGAGTTGGTTTAGGTCTGGCGGAGTGGGTTCGGGTCTAGCGGAGTGCGTTCGGGTCTGTACGTGTGGGTTCGGGTCTGGCGGAGTGGGTTGGGGTCTGGCGGAGTGGGTTCGGGTTTGGCGGAGTGGGTTCGCGTCTGGCGGAGTTGGTTTGGTTCTGGCGGAGTGAGTTTGTGTCTGGCGGAGTGGGTTTGAGTCTGGCGGAGTTGATTTAGGTCTGGCGGAGTGGGTTTGGGTCTGGCGGAGTGGGTTTGGGTCTGGCGGAGTGGTTTTGGGTCTGGCGGAGTGGGTTTGGGTCTGGCGGAGTGGGTTTGGGTCTGGCGGTGTGGGTTTGGATCTGGCAGAGTGGGTTTGTGTCCGGCGGAGTGTGTTTGGGTCTGGCGGAGTGGGTTTGGGTCTGGCGGAGTGGGTTTGGGGTCTGGCGGAGTGGGATAGGGTCTGGCGGAGTGGGTTCGGGTATGGCGGAGTGGGTTCGGGTCTGGCAGAGTGGGTTCGGGTTTGGCGGAGTGGGTTCGTGTGCGGCGGAGTGGGTTCGTGTGCGGCGGAGTGGGTTGGGGTCTGGCGGAATGGGTTGGGGTCTGTCAGGGTGGGTTGGGGTCTGGCGGAGTGGGTTGGGGTCTGGCGGTGTGGGTTCGGGTATGGCGGAGAGGGTTCGGGTCTGGCGGAGTGGGTTTGGTTCTGGCGGAGTGAGTTGGGGTCTGGCGGAGTGGGTTTGGGTCTGGCGGAGTGGGTTTGGGTCTGGCGGAGTGGGTTTTTGGTCTGGCGGAGTGGGTTTGGGTCTGGCGGAGTGGGTTGGGGTCTGGCGGAGTGGGTTGGGGTCTGGCGGAGTGGGTTCGGGTCTGGCGGAGTGGGTTCGGGTCTGGCGGAGTAGGTTATGGTCTGGCGGAGTGGGTTCGGGTCTGTCGGAGTGGGTTGGGGTCTGGCGGAGTGGGTTGGAGTCTGGCGGAGTGGGCTCGGGACTGGCGGAGTGGGTTGGGGTCTGGCGGAGTGGGTTGGGGTCTGGCGGAGTGGGTTCGGGTCTGGCGGAGTGGGTTCGGGTCTGTACGTGTGGGTTCGGGTCTGGCGGAGTGGGTTGGGGTCTGCTGGAGTGGGTTCGGGTTTGGCAGAGTGGGTTCGGGTCTGGCGGAGTTGGTTTGGTTCTGGCGGAGTGAGTTTGTGTCTGGCGGAGTGGGTTTGGGTCTGGCGGAGTTGGTTTCGGTCTGGCGGAGTGGGTTTGGGTCTGGCGGAGTGGGTTTGGGTCTGGCGGAGTGGGTTTGCGTCTGGCGGAGTGGGTTTGGGTCTGGCGGAGTGGGTTTGGGTCTGGCGGAGTGGGTTTGGGTCTGGCGGAGTGGGTTTGTGTCTGGCGGAGTGTGTTTGGGTCTGGCGGAGTGGGTTTGGGTCTGGCGGAGTGGGTTTGGGTCTGGAGGAGTGGGTTGGGGTCTGGCGGAGTGGGTTAGGGTCTGGCGGAGTGGGTTGGGGTCTGGCGGAGTGGGTTCGGGTCTGGCGGAGTGGGTTCGGGTCTAGCGGAGTGGGTTTGGGTCTGGTGGAGTGGGTTTGGGTCTGGCGGAGAGGGTTGGGGTCTGGCGGAGTGGGTTGGGGTCTGGCGGAGTGGGTTTGGGTCTGGCGGAGTGGGTTTGGGTCTGGCGGAGTGGGTTTCGGTCTGGCGGAGTGGGTTTGGGTCTGGCGGAGTGGGTTTGGGTCTGGCTGAGTGGGTTTGGGTCTGGCGGAGTGGGTTTGGGTCTGGCGGAGTGGGTTTGGGTCTGGCGGAGTGGGTTTGGGTCTGGCGGAGTGGGTTTGGGTCTGGCGGAGTGGGTTTGGGGTCTGGCGGAGTGGGTTCGGGTCTGGCGGAGTAGGTTATGGTCTGGCGGAGTGGGTTGGGGTCTGGCGGAGTGGGTTGGGGTTTGGCGGAGTGGGTTGGAGTCTGGCGGAGTGGGCTCGGGACTGGCGGAGTGGCTTGGGGTCTGGCGGAGTGGGTTGGGGTCTGGCGGAGTGGGTTCGGGTCTGGCGGAGTGGGTTCGGGTCTGTACGTGTGGGTTCGGGTCTGGCGGAGTGGGTTGGGGTCAGGCGGAGTGGGTTCGTGTTTGGCGGAGTGGGTTCGGGTCTGGCGGAGTTGGTTTGGTTCTGGCGGAGTGAGTTTGTGTCTGGCGGAGTGGGTTTGAGTCTGGCGGAGTTGATTTAGGTCTGGTGGAGTGGGTTTGGGTCTGGCGGAGCGGGTTTGGGTCTGGCGGAGTGGTTTTGGGTCTGGCGGAGTGGGTTTGAGTCTGGCGGAGTGGGTTTGGGTCTGGCGGAGTGGGTTTGGGTCTGGCGGAGTGGGTTTGTGTCTGGCGGAGTGTGTTTGTGTCTGGCGGAGTGGGTTTGGGTCTGGTGGAGTGGGTTTGGGGTCTGGCGGAGTGGGTTAGGGTCTGGCGGAGTGGGTTCGGGTATGGCGGAGTGGGTTCGGGTCTGGCAGAGTGGGTTCGGGTTTGGTGGAGTGGGTTCGTGTGTGGCGGAGTGGGTTGGGGTCTGGCGGAATGGGTTGGGGTCTGTCAGGGTGGGTTGGGGTCTGGCGGAGTGGGTTAGGGTCTGGCGGTGTGGGTTCGGGTATGGCGGAGAGGGTTCGGGTCTGGCGGAGTGGGTTTGGTTCTGGCGGAGTGAGTTGGGGTCTGGCGGAGTGGGTTTGGGTCTGGCGGAGTGGGTTTGGGTCTGGCGGAGTGGGTTTGGGTCTGGCGGAGTGGGTTTTTGGTCTGGCGGAGTGGGTTTGGGTCTGGCGGAGTGGGTTGGGGTCTGGCGGAGTGGGTTGGGGTCTGGCGGAGTGGGTTCGGGTCTGGCGGAGTGGGTTCGGGTCTGGCGGAGTAGGTTATGGTCTGGCGGAGTGGGTTCGGGTCTGGCGGAGTGGGTTGGGGTCTGGCGGAGTGGGTTGGAGTCTGGCGGAGTGGGCTCGGGACTGGCGGAGTGGGTTGGGGTCTGGCGGAGTGGGTTGGGGTCTGGCGGAGTGGGTTCGGGTCTGGCGGAGTGGGTTCGGGTCTGTACGTGTGGGTTCGGGTCTGGCGGAGTGCGTTGGGGTCTGGTGGAGTGGGTTCGGGTTTGGCGGAGTGGGTTCGGGTCTGGCGGAGTTGGTTTGGGTCTGGCGGAGTGGGTTTGGGTCTGGCGGAGTGGGTTTGGGTCTGGCGGAGTGGGTTTGGGACTGGCGGAGTGGGTTTGGGTCTGGCGGAGTGGGTTTGGGTCTGGCGGAGTGGGTTTGGGTCTGGCGGAGTGGGTTTGGGATCTGGCGGAGTGGGTTCGGGTCTGGCGGAGTAGGTTATGGTCTGGCGGTGTGGGTTGGGGTCTGGCGGAGTGGGTTGGGGTTTGGCGGAGTGGGTTGGAGTCTGGCGGAGTGGGCTCGGGACTGGCGGAGTGGCTTGGGGTCTGGCGGAGTGGGTTGGGGTCTGGCGGAGTGGGTTCGGGTCTAGCGGAGTGCGTTCGGGTCTGTACGTGTGGGTTCGGGTCTGGCGGAGTGGGTTGGGGTCTGGCGGAGTGGGTTCGGGTTTGGCGGAGTGGGTTCGGGTCTGGCGGAGTTGGTTTGGTTCTGGCGGAGTGAGTTTGTGTCTGGCGGAGTGGGTTTGAGTCTGGCGGAGTTGATTTAGGTCTGGCGGAGTGGGTTTGGGTCTGGCGGAGTGGGTTTGGGTCTGGCGGAGTGGTTTTGGGTCTGGCGGAGTGGGTTTGGGTCTGGCGGAGTGGGTTTGGGTCTGGCGGTGTGGGTTTGGATCTGGCAGAGTGGGTTTGTGTCTGGCGGAGTGTGTTTGGGTCTGGCGGAGTGGGTTTGGGTCTGGCGGAGTGGGCTCGGGACTGGCGGAGTGGGTTGGGGTCTGGCGGAGTGGGTTGGGGTCTGGCGGAGTGGGTTCGGGTCTGGCGGAGTGGGTTCGGGTCTGTACGTGTGGGTTCGGGTCTGGCGGAGTGGGTTGGGGTCTGCTGGAGTGGGTTCGGGTTTGGCAGAGTGGGTTCGGGTCTGGCGGAGTTGGTTTGGTTCTGGCGGAGTGAGTTTGTGTCTGGCGGAGTGGGTTTGGGTCTGGCGGAGTTGGTTTAGGTCTGGCGGAGTGGGTTTGGGTCTGGCGGAGTGGGTTTGGGTCTGGCGGAGTGGGTTTGCGTCTGGCGGAGTGGGTTTGGGTCTGGCGGAGTGGGTTTGGGTCTGGCGGAGTGGGTTTGGGTCTGGCGGAGTGGGTTTGTGTCTGGCGGAGTGTGTTTGGGTCTGGCGGAGTGGGTTTGGGTCTGGCGGAGTGGGTTTGGGGTCTGGCGGAGTGGGTTAGGGTCTGGCGGAGTTGGTTTGGGTATGGCGGAGCGGGTTCGGGTCTGGCGGAGCGGGTTCGGGTTTGGCGGAGTGGGTTCGTGTGTGGCGGAGTGGGGTGGGGTCTGGCGGAATGGGTTGGGGTCTGTCAGAGTGGGTTGGGTTCTGGCAGAGTGGGTTGGGGTCTGGCGGTGTGGGTTGGGGTCTGGCGGAGTGGGTTTGGGTCTGGCGGAGTGGGTTTTTGGTCTGGCGGAATGGGTTTGGGTCTGGCGGAGTGGGTTGGGGTCTGGCGGAGTGGGTTGTGGTCTGGCGGAGTGGGTTCGGGTCTGGTGGAGTGGGTTCGGGTCTGTCGGAGGAGGTTATGGTCTGGCGGAGTGGGTTGGGGTCTGTCGGAGTGGGTTGGGGTCTGGCGGAGTGGGTTGGAGTCTGGCGGAGTGGGCTCGGGACTGGCGGAGTGGGTTGGGGTCTGGCGGAGTGGGTTGGGGTCTGGCGGAGTGGGTTTGGGGCTGGCGGAGTGGGTTGGAGTCTGGCGGAGTGGGCTCGGGACTGGCGGAGTGGGTTGGGGTCTGGCGGAGTGGGTTGGGGTCTGGCGAAGTGGGTTGTGGTCTGGCGGAGTGGGTTCGGGTCTGGTGGAGTGGGTTCGGGTCTGTCGGAGGAGGTTATGGTCTGGCGGAGTGGGTTCGGGTCTGTCGGAGTGGGTTGGGGTCTGGCGGAGTGGGTTGGAGTCTGGCGGAGTGGGCTCGGGACTGGCGGAGTGGGTTGGGGTCTGGCAGAGTGGGTTGGGGTCTGGCGGAGTGGGTTTGGGGCTGGCGGAGTGGGTTCGGGTCTGGCGGAGTGGGTTTGGTTCTGGCGGAGTGGGTTTGGGTCTGGCGGAGTGGGTTTGGGTCTGGCGGAGTGGGTTTGGGTCTGGCGGAGTGGGTTTTTGGTCTGGTGGAGTGGGTTTGGGTCTGGCGGAGTGGGTTGGGGTCTGGCGGAGTGGGTTGTGGTCTGGCGGAGTGGGTTCGGGTCTGGTGGAGTGGGTTCGGGTCTGTCGGAGGAGGTTATGGTCTGGCGGAGTGGGTTCGGGTCTGTCGGAGTGGGTTGGGGTCTGGCGGAGTGGGTTGGAGTCTGGCGGAGTGGGCTCGGGACTGGCGGAGTGGGTTTGGGTCTGGTGGAGTTGATTTAGGTCTGGCGGAGTGGGTTTGGGTCTGGCGGAGTGGGTTTGCGTCTGGCGGAGTGGGTTTGGGTCTGGCGGAGTGGGTTTGGGTCTGGCGAAGTGGGTTTGGGTCTGGCGGAGTGGGGTTATGTCTGGCGGAGTGTGCTTGGCTCTGGCGGAGTGGGTTTCGGTCTGGCGGAGTGGGTTTGGGGTCTGGCGGAGTGGGTTAGGGTCTGGCGGAGTGGGTTCGGGTATGGCGGAGTGGGTTCGGGTCTGGCGGAGTGGGTTCGGGTTTGGCGGAGTGGGTTCGTGTGTGACGGAGTGGGTTGGGGTCTGGCGGAATTGGTTGGAGTCTGGCGGAATGGGTTGGGGTCTGGCGGAGTGGGTTGGGGTCTGGCGGTGTGGGTTCGGGTATGGCGGAGAGGGTTCGGGTCTGGCGGAGTGGGTTTGGTTCTGGCGGAGTGAGTTGGGGTCTGGCGGAGTGGGTTTGGGTCTGGCGGAGTGGGTTTGGGTCTGGCGGAGTGGGTTTGGGTCTGGCGGAGTGGGTTTGGGTCTGGCGGAGTGGGTTTGGGTCAGGCGGAGTGGGTTTGGGTCTGGCGGAGTGGGTTTGGGTCAGGCGGAGTGGGTTTGTGTCTGGCGAAGTGGGTTTGGGGTCTGGCGGAGTGGGTTAGGGTCTGGCGGTGTGGGTTCGGGTTTGGCAGAGTGGGTTCGTGTGTGGCAGAGTGGGGTGGCGTCTGGCGGAATGGGTTGGGGTCTGTCAGAGTGGGTTGGGTTCTGGCGGAGTGGGTTGGGGTCTGGCGGTGTGGGTTGGGGTCTGGCGGAGTGGGTTTGGGTCTGGCAGAGTGGGTTTGGATCTGGCGGAGTGGGTTTGGGTCTGGCGGAGTGGGTTTAGGTCAGGCGGAGTGGGTTTGTGTCTGGCGAAGTGGGTTTGGGGTCTGGCGGAGTGGGTTAGGGTCTGGCGGAGTGGGTTCGGGGCTGGCGGAGTGGGTTCGGGTCTGGCGGAGTGGGTTTGGTTCTGGCGGAGTGAGTTGGGGTCTGGCGGAGTGGGTTTGGGTCTGGCGGAGTGGGTTTGGGTCTGGCGGAGTGGGTTTGGGTCTGGCGGAGTGGGTTTTTGGTCTGGCGGAGTGGGTTTGGGTCTGGCGGAGTGGGTTGGGGTCTGGCGGAGTGGGTTGTGGTCTGGCGGAGTGGGTTCGGGTCTGGTGGAGTGGGTTCGGGTCTGGCGGAGTAGGTTATGGTCTGGCAGAGTGGGTTCGGGTCTGTCGGAGTGGGTTGGGGTCTGGCGGAGTGGGTTGGAGTCTGGCGGAGTGGGCTCGGGACTGGCGGAGTGGGTTGGGGTCTGGCCGAGTAGGTTGGGGTCTGGCGGAGTGGGTTCGGGTCTGGCGGAGTGGGTTCGGGTCTGTACGTGTGGGTTCGGGTCTGGCGGAGTGGGTTGGGGTCTGGCGGAGTGGGTTCGGGTTTGGCGGAGTGGGTTCGGGTCTGGCGGAGTTGGTTCGGGTCTGGCGGAGTGGGTTCGGGTCTGGCGGAGTGGGTTCGGGTCTGGCGGAGTGGGTTCGGGTCTGGCGGAGTGGGTTCGCGTCTGGCGGAGTGGGTTCGGGTGTGGCGGAGTGGGTTCGGGTGTGGCGGAGTGTGTTCGGGTCTGGCGGAATGGTTTCGGGTCTCGCGGATTGGGTTCGGGTCTGGCGGAGTAGGTTCGGGTCTGGCGGAGTGGGTTGTGGTCTGGCGGAGTAGGTTCGGGTTTGGCGGAGTGGGTTCGGGTCTCGCGGAGTGGGTTCGGGTCTGGCGGAGTGGGTTCGGGTCTGGCGGAGTGGGTTCGGGTCTGGCAGAGTGGGTTTGGGTCTGGCGGAGGGGGTTTGGGTCTGGCGGAGTGTGTTTGGGTCTGGCGCAGTGGGTTGGGGTCTGGCGGAGTGGGTTGGGGTCTGGCGGAGTGGGTTGGGGTCTGGCGGAGTGGGTTCGGGTCTGGCGGAGTGGGTTCGGGTCTGGCGGAGTGGGTTGGGGTCTGCCGGAGTGGGTTGGGGTCTGCCGGAGTGGTTTCGGTTCTGGCGGAGTGGGTACGGGTCTGGCGGAGTGGGTTCGGGTCTGGCGGAGTGGGTTGGGGTCTGGCGGAGTGGGTTGGGGTGTGGCGGAGTGGGTTCGGGTGTGGCGGAGTGGGTTCGGGTCTGGCGGAGTGGGTTATGGTCTGGCGGAGTGGGTTCGGGTCTGTCGGAGTGGGTTGGGGTCTGGCGAAGTTGGTTGGGGTCTGGCGGAGTGGGTTGGGGTCTGGCGGAGTGGGTTCCGGTCTGGCGGAGTGGGTTCGGGTCTGGCGGAGTGGGTTCGGGTCTGGCGGAGTGGGTTTGGGTGTGGCGGAGTGGGTTCGGGTGTGGCGGAGTGGGTTCGGGTCTGGCGGAATGGTTTCGGGTCTCGCGGATTGGGTTCGGGTCTGGCGGAGTGGGTTCGGGTCTGGCGGAGTGGGTTGTGGTCTGGCGGAGTAGGTTCGGGTTTGGCGGAGTGGGTTCGGGTCTCGCGGAGTGGGTTCGGGTCTGGCGGAGTGGGTTCGGGTCTGGCGGAGTGGGTTCGGGTCTGGCAGAGTGGGTTTGGGTCTGGCGGAGGGGGTTTGGGTCTGGCGGAGTGTGTTTGGGTCTGGCGCAGTGGGTTTGGGTCTGGAGGAGTGGGTTTGGGACTGGCGGAGTGGGTTTGGGTCCGGCGGAGTGGGTTTGGGTCTGGCGGAGTGGGTTGGGGTCTGCCGGAGTGGTTTCGGTTCTGGCGGAGTGGGTTCGGGTCTGGCGGAGTGGGTTCGGGTCTGGCGGAGTGGGTTCGGGTCTGGCGGAGTGGGTTGGGGTCTGGCGGAGTGGGTTCGGGTCTGGCGGAGTGGGTTCGGGTCTGGCGGAGTGGGTTATGGTTTGGCGGAGTGGGTTCGGGTCTGTCGGAGTGGGTTGGGGTCTGGCGAAGTTGGTTGGGGTCTGGCGGAGTGGGTCCGGGTCTGGCGGAGTGGGTTCCGGTCTGGCGGAGTGGGTTCGGGTCTGGCGGAGTGGGTTCGGGTCTGGCGGAGTGGGTTCGGGTGTGGCGGAGTGGGTTCGGGTGTGGCGGAGTGGGTTCGGGTCTGGCGGAATGGTTTCGGGTCTCGCGGATTGGGTTCGGGTCTGGCGGAGTGGGTTCGGGTCTGGCGGAGTGGGTTGTGGTCTGGCGGAGTAGGTTCGGGTTTGGCGGAGTGGGTTCGGGTCTCGCGGAGTGGGTTCGCGTCTGGCGGAGTTGGTTCGGGTCTGGCGGAGTGGGTTCGGGTCTGGCGGAGTGGGTTTGGGTCTGGCAGAGTGGGTTTGGGTCTGGCGGAGGGGTTTTGGGTCTGGCGGAGTGTGTTTGGGTCTGGCGCAGTGGGTTGGGGTCTGGCGGAGTGGGTTGGGGTCTGGCGGAGTGGGTTGGGGTCTGGCGGAGTGGGTTCGGGTCTGACGGAGTGGGTTCGGGTCTGGCGGAGTGGGTTCGGGTCTGTCGGTGTGGGTTCGGGTCTGGCGGAGTGGGTTGTGGTCTGGCGGAGTGGGTTCGGGTTTGGCGGAGTGGGTTCGGGTCTGGCGGAGTGGGTTGGGGCTGGCGGAGTGGGTTTGGGTCTGGCGGAGTGGGTTTGGGTCTGGCGGAGTGGGTTTGGGTCTGGCGGAGTGGGATTGGGTCTGGCGGAGTGGGTTCGGGTCTGTCGGAGTGGGTTCGGGTCTGACGGAGTGGGTTGGGGTCTGGAGGAGTGGGTTCGGGATTGGCGGAGTGAGTTCTGGTCTGGCGGAGTGGGTTTGGTTCTGGCGGAGTGGGTTTGGGTCTGGCGGAGTGGGTTTGGGTCTGGCGGAGTGAGTTTGGGTCTGGCGGTGTGGGTTTGGGTCTGGCGGAGTGGATTTGGGTCTGGCGGAGTGGGTTTGGGTCTGGCGGAGTGGGTTTGGGTCTAGCGGAGTGGGTTGGGGTCTGGTGGAGTGGTTTCGGGTCTGGCGGAGTGGGTTCGGGTCTGGCGGAGTGGGTTCGGGTCTGGCGGAGTGGGTTCGGGTCTGGAGGAGTGGGTTGGGGTCTGGCGGAGTGGGTTAGGGTCTGGCGGAGTGGGTTGGGGTCTGGCGGAGTGGGTTCGGGTCTGGCGGAGTGGGTTCGGGTCTGGCGGAGTGGGTTGGGGTCTGGCGGAGTGGGTTTGGGTCTGGCGGAGTGGGTTTGGGTCTGGCGGAGTGGGTTTGGGTCTGGCGGAGTGGGATTGGGTCTGGCGGAGTGGGTTCGGGTCTGTCGGAGTGGGTTCGGGTCTGACGGAGTGGGTTGGGGTCTGGAGGAGTGGGTTCGGGATTGGCGGAGTGAGTTCGGGTCTGGCGGAGTGGGTTTGGTTCTGGCGGAGTGGGTTTGGGTCTGGCGGAGTGGGTTTGGGTCTGGCGGAGTGAGTTTGGGTCTGGCGGTGTGGGTTTGGGTCTGGCGGAGTGGATTTGGGTCTGGCGGAGTGGGTTTGGGTCTGGCGGAGTGGGTTTGGGTCTGGCGGAGTGGGTTGGGGTCTGGTGGAGTGGTTTCGGGTCTGGCGGAGTGGGTTCGGGTCTGGCGGAGTGGGTTCGGGTCTGGCGGAGCGGGTTCGGGTCTGGAGGAGTGGGTTGGGGTCTGGCGGAGTGGGTTAGGGTCTGGCGGAGTGGGTTCGGGTCTGGCGGAGTGGGTTATGGTCTGGCGGAGTGGGTTTGGGTCTGTCGGAGTGGGTTGGGGTCTGGCGGAGTTGGTTGGGGTCTGGCGGAGTGGGTTCGGGTCTGGCGGAGTGGGTTCGGGTCTGGCGGAGTTGGTTCGGGTCTGGCGGAGTGGGTTAGGGTCTGGCGGAGTGGGTTCAGTTCTGGCGGAGTGGGTTAGGGTCTGGCGGAGTGGGTTTGGGTCTGGCGGAGTGGGTTCGGGTCTGGCGGAGTGGGTTCGGTTCTGGCGGAGTGGGGTCGGGTCTGGCGGAGTGGGTTTGGGTCTGGCGGAGTGGGTTCGGGTCTGTCGGTGTGGGTTAGGGTCTGGGGGAGTGGGTTTGGGTCTGGCGGAGTGGGTTTGGGTCTGGCGGAATGGGTTCGGGTCTGGCGGAGTGGGTTCGGGTATAGCGGAGTGGGTGCGGGTCTGGCGGAGTGGATTTGGGTCTGGCGGAGTGGGTTTGGGTCTGGCGGAGTGGGTTTGGGTCTGGCGCAGTGGGTTTGGGTCTGGCGGAGTGAGTTTGGGTCTGGCGGAGTGGGTTTGGGTCTGGCGGAGTGGGTTTGGGTCTGGCAGAGTGGGTTTGGGTCTGGCGGAGTGGGTTGGGGTCTGGCGGAGTGGGTTCGGGTCTGGCGGAGTGGGTGCGGGTCTGACGGAGTGGGTTCGGGTCTGGCGGAGTGGGTTGGGGTCTGGCGGAGTGGGTTCGGGTTTGGCGGAGTGGGTTCGGGTCTGGCGGAGTGGGTTTGGTACTGGCGGAGTGGGTTTGGGTCTGGCGGAGTGGGTTTGGGTCTGGCGGAGTGAGTTTGGGTCTGGCGGAGTGGGTTTGGGTCTGGAGGAGTGGGTTGGGGTCTGCCGGAGTGGTTTCGGTTCTAGCGGAGTGGGTTCGGGTCTGGCGGAGTGGGTTCGGGTCTGGCGGAGTGGGTTGGGGTCTGTACGTGTGGGTTCGGGTCTGGCGGAGTGGGTTGGGGTCTGGCGGAGTGGGTTCGGGTTTGGCGGAGTGGGTTCGGGTCTGGCGGAGTTGGTTCGGGTCTGGCGGAGTGGGTTTGGTTCTGGCGGAGTGAGTTGGGGTCTGGCGGAGTGGGTTTGGGTCTGGCGGAGTGGGTTTGGGTCTGGCGGAGTGGGTTCGGGTCTGGCGGAGTGGGTTTTTGGTCTGGCGGAGTGGGTTTGGGTCTGGCGGAGTGGGTTGGGGTCTGGCGGAGTGGGTTGTGGTCTGGCGGAGTGGGTTCGGGTCTGGTGGAGTGGGTTCGGGTCTGGCGGAGTAGGTTATGGTCTGGCAGAGTGGGTTCGGGTCTGTCGGAGTGGGTTGGGGTCTGGCGGAGTGGGTTGGAGTCTGGCGGAGTGGGCTCGGGACTGGCGGAGTGGGTTGGGGTCTGGCCGAGTAGGTTGGGGTCTGTCGGAGTGGGTTCGGGTCTGGCGGAGTGGGTTCGGGTCTGTACGTGTGGGTTCGGGTCTGGCGGAGTGGGTTGGGGTCTGGCGGAGTGGGTTCGGGTTTGGCGGAGTGGGTTCGGGTCTGGCGGAGTTGGTTCGGGTCTGGCGGAGTGGGTTCGGGTCTGGCGGGGTGGGTTCGGGTCTGGCGGAGTGGGTTCGGGTCTGGCGGAGTGGGTTCGCGTCTGGCGGAGTGGGTTCGGGTGTGGCGGAGTGGGTTCGGGTGTGGCGGAGTGTGTTCGGGTCTGGCGGAATGGTTTCGGGTCTCGCGGATTGGGTTCGGGTCTGGCGGAGTAGGTTCGGGTCTGGCGGAGTGGGTTGTGGTCTGGCGGAGTAGGTTCGGGTTTGGCGGAGTGGGTTCGGGTCTCGCGGAGTGGGTTCGGGTCTGGCGGAGTGGGTTCGGGTCTGGCGGAGTGGGTTCGGGTCTGGCAGAGTGGGTTTGGGTCTGGCGGAGGGGGTTTGGGTCTGGCGGAGTGTGTTTGGGTCTGGCGCAGTGGGTTGGGGTCTGGCGGAGTGGGTTGGGGTCTGGCGGAGTGGGTTGGGGTCTGGCGGAGTGGGTTCGGGTCTGGCGGAGTGGGTTCGGGTATAGCGGAGTGGGTGCGGGTCTGGCGGAGTGGATTTGGGTCTGGCGGAGTGGGTTTGGGTCTGGCGGAGTGGGTTTGGGTCTGGCGCAGTGGGTTTGGGTCTGGCGGAGTGAGTTTGGGTCTGGCGGAGTGGGTTTGGGTCTGGCGGAGTGGGTTTGGGTCTGGCAGAGTGGGTTTGGGTCTGGCGGAGTGGGTTGGGGTCTGGCGGAGTGGGTTCGGGTCTGGCGGAGTGGGTGCGGGTCTGACGGAGTGGGTTCGGGTCTGGCGGTGTGGGTTGGGGTCTGGCGGAGTGGGTTCGGGTTTGGCGGAGTGGGTTCGGGTCTGGCGGAGTGGGTTTGGTACTGGCGGAGTGGGTTTGGGTCTGGCGGAGTGGGTTTGGGTCTGGCGGAGTGAGTTTGGGTCTGGCGGAGTGGGTTTGGGTCTGGAGGAGTGGGTTGGGGTCTGCCGGAGTGGTTTCGGTTCTAGCGGAGTGGGTTCGGGTCTGGCGGAGTGGGTTCGGGTCTGGCGGAGTGGGTTGGGGTCTGTACGTGTGGGTTCGGGTCTGGCGGAGTGGGTTGGGGTCTGGCGGAGTGGGTTCGGGTTTGGCGGAGTGGGTTCGGGTCTGGCGGAGTTGGTTCGGGTCTGGCGGAGTGGGTTTGGTTCTGGCGGAGTGAGTTGGGGTCTGGCGGAGTGGGTTTGGGTCTGGCGGAGTGGGTTTGGGTCTGGCGGAGTGGGTTTGGGTCTGGCGGAGTGGGTTTTTGGTCTGGCGGAGTGGGTTTGGGTCTGGCGGAGTGGGTTGGGGTCTGGCGGAGTGGGTTGTGGTCTGGCGGAGTGGGTTCGGGTCTGGTGGAGTGGGTTCGGGTCTGGCAGAGTAGGTTATGGTCTGGCAGAGTGGGTTCGGGTCTGTCGGAGTGGGTTGGGGTCTGGCGGAGTGGGTTGGAGTCTGGCGGAGTGGGCTCGGGACTGGCGGAGTGGGTTGGGGTCTGGCCGAGTAGGTTGGGGTCTGGCGGAGTGGGTTCGGGTCTGGCGGAGTGGGTTCGGGTCTGTACGTGTGGGTTCGGGTCTGGCGGAGTGGGTTGGGGTCTGGCGGAGTGGGTTCGGGTTTGGCGTAGTGGGTTCGGGTCTGGCGGAGTTGGTTCGGGTCTGGCGGAGTGGGTTCGGGTCTGGCGGAGTGGGTTCGGGTCTGGCGGAGTGGGTTCGGGTCTGGCGGAGTGGGTTCGCGTCTGGCGGAGTGGGTTCGGGTGTGGCGGAGTGGGTTCGGGTGTGGCGGAGTGTGTTCGGGTCTGGCGGAATGGTATCGGGTCTCGCGGATTGGGTTCGGGTCTGGCGGAGTAGGTTCGGGTCTGGCGGAGTGGGTTGTGGTCTGGCGGAGTAGGTTCGGGTTTGGCGGAGTGGGTTCGGGTCTCGCGGAGTGGGTTCGGGTCTGGCGGAGTGGGTTCGGGTCTGGCGGAGTGGGTTCGGGTCTGGCAGAGTGGGTTTGGGTCTGGCGGAGGGGGTTTGGGTCTGGCGGAGTGTGTTTGGGTCTGGCGCAGTGGGTTGGGGTCTGGCGGAGTGGGTTGGGGTCTGGCGGAGTGGGTTGGGGTCTGGCGGAGTGGGTTCGGGTCTGGCGGAGTGGGTTCGGGTCTGGCGGAGTGGGTTGGGGTCTGCCGGAGTGGGTTGGGGTCTGCCGGAGTGGTTTCGGTTCTGGCGGAGTGGGTACGGGTCTGGCGGAGTGGGTTCGGGTCTGGCGGAGTGGGTTGGGGTCTGGCGGAGTGGGTTGGGGTGTGGCGGAGTGGGTTCGGGTGTGGCGGAGTGGGTTCGGGTCTGGCGGAGTGGGTTATGGTCTGGCGGAGTGGGTTCGGGTCTGTCGGAGTGGGTTGGGGTCTGGCGAAGTTGGTTGGGGTCTGGCGGAGTGGGTTCGGGTCTGTCGGTGTGGGTTGGGGTCTGGCGGAGTGGGTTGGGGTCTGGCGGAGTGGGTTCGGGTCTGGCGGAGTGGGTTCGGGTATAGCGGAGTGGGTGCGGGTCTGGCGGAGTGGATTTGGGTCTGGCGGAGTGGGTTTGGGTCTGGCGGAGTGGGTTTGGGTCTGGCGCAGTGGGTTTGGGTCTGGCGGAGTGAGTTTGGGTCTGGCGGAGTGGGTTTGGGTCTGGCGGAGTGGGTTTGGGTCTGGCAGAGTGGGTTTGGGTCTGGCGGAGTGGGTTGGGGTCTGGCGGAGTGGGTTCGGGTCTGGCGGAGTGGGTGCGGGTCTGACGGAGTGGGTTCGGGTCTGGCGGAGTGGGTTGGGGTCTGGCGGAGTGGGTTCGGGTTTGGCGGAGTGGGTTCGGGTCTGGCGGAGTGGGTTTGGTACTGGCGGAGTGGGTTTGGGTCTGGCGGAGTGGGTTTGGGTCTGGCGGAGTGAGTTTGGGTCTGGCGGAGTGGGTTTGGGTCTGGAGGAGTGGGTTGGGGTCTGCCGGAGTGGTTTCGGTTCTAGCGGAGTGGGTTCGGGTCTGGCGGAGTGGGTTCGGGTCTGGCGGAGTGGGTTGGGGTCTGTACGTGTGGGTTCGGGTCTGGCGGAGTGGGTTGGGGTCTGGCGGAGTGGGTTCGGGTTTGGCGGAGTGGGTTCGGGTCTGGCGGAGTTGGTTCGGGTCTGGCGGAGTGGGTTTGGTTCTGGCGGAGTGAGTTGGGGTCTGGCGGAGTGGGTTTGGGTCTGGCGGAGTGGGTTTGGGTCTGGCGGAGTGGGTTTGGGTCTGGCGGAGTGGGTTTTTGGTCTGGCGGAGTGGGTTTGGGTCTGGCGGAGTGGGTTGGGGTCTGGCGGAGTGGGTTGTGGTCTGGCGGAGTGGGTTCGGGTCTGGTGGAGTGGGTTCGGGTCTGGCGGAGTAGGTTATGGTCTGGCAGAGTGGGTTCGGGTCTGTCGGAGTGGGTTGGGGTCTGGCGGAGTGGGTTGGAGTCTGGCGGAGTGGGCTCGGGACTGGCGGAGTGGGTTGGGGTCTGGCCGAGTAGGTTGGGGTCTGGCGGAGTGGGTTCGGGTCTGGCGGAGTGGGTTCGGGTCTGTACGTGTGGGTTCGGGTCTGGCGGAGTGGGTTGGGGTCTGGCGGAGTGGGTTCGGGTTTGGCGGAGTGGGTTCGGGTCTGGCGGAGTTGGTTCGGGTCTGGCGGAGTGGGTTCGGGTCTGGCGGAGTGGGTTCGGGTCTGGCGGAGTGGGTTCGGGTCTGGCGGAGTGGGTTCGCGTCTGGCGGAGTGGGTTCGGGTGTGGCGGAGTGGGTTCGGGTGTGGCGGAGTGTGTTCGGGTCTGGCGGAATGGTTTCGGGTCTCGCGGATTGGGTTCGGGTCTGGCGGAGTAGGTTCGGGTCTGGCGGAGTGGGTTGTGGTCTGGCGGAGTAGGTTCGGGTTTGGCGGAGTGGGTTCGGGTCTCGCGGAGTGGGTTCGGGTCTGGCGGAGTGGGTTCGGGTCTGGCGGAGTGGGTTCGGGTCTGGCAGAGTGGGTTTGGGTCTGGCGGAGGGGGTTTGGGTCTGGCGGAGTGTGTTTGGGTCTGGCGCAGTGGGTTGGGGTCTGGCGGAGTGGGTTGGGGTCTGGCGGAGTGGGTTGGGGTCTGGCGGAGTGGGTTCGGGTCTGGCGGAGTGGGTTCGGGTCTGGCGGAGTGGGTTGGGGTCTGCCGGAGTGGGTTGGGGTCTGCCGGAGTGGTTTCGGTTCTGGCGGAGTGGGTACGGGTCTGGCGGAGTGGGTTCGGGTCTGGCGGAGTGGGTTGGGGTCTGGCGGAGTGGGTTGGGGTGTGGCGGAGTGGGTTCGGGTGTGGCGGAGTGGGTTCGGGTCTGGCGGAGTGGGTTATGGTCTGGCGGAGTGGGTTCGGGTCTGTCGGAGTGGGTTGGGGTCTGGCGAAGTTGGTTGGGGTCTGGCGGAGTGGGTTGGGGTCTGGCGGAGTGGGTTCCGGTCTGGCGGAGTGGGTTCGGGTCTGGCGGAGTGGGTTCGGGTCTGGCGGAGTGGGTTTGGGTGTGGCGGAGTGGGTTCGGGTGTGGCGGAGTGGGTTCGGGTCTGGCGGAATGGTTTCGGGTCTCGCGGATTGGGTTCGGGTCTGGCGGAGTGGGTTCGGGTCTGGCGGAGTGGGTTGTGGTCTGGCGGAGTAGGTTCGGGTTTGGCGGAGTGGGTTCGGGTCTCGCGGAGTGGGTTCGGGTCTGGCGGAGTGGGTTCGGGTCTGGCGGAGTGGGTTCGGGTCTGGCAGAGTGGGTTTGGGTCTGGCGGAGGGGGTTTGGGTCTGGCGGAGTGTGTTTGGGTCTGGCGCAGTGGGTTTGGGTCTGGAGGAGTGGGTTTGGGACTGGCGGAGTGGGTTTGGGTCCGGCGGAGTGGGTTTGGGTCTGGCGGAGTGGGTTGGGGTCTGCCGGAGTGGTTTCGGTTCTGGCGGAGTGGGTTCGGGTCTGGCGGAGTGGGTTCGGGTCTGGCGGAGTGGGTTCGGGTCTGGCGGAGTGGGTTGGGGTCTGGCGGAGTGGGTTCGGGTCTGGCGGAGTGGGTTCGGGTCTGGCGGAGTGGGTTATGGTCTGGCGGAGTGGGTTCGGGTCTGTCGGAGTGGGTTGGGGTCTGGCGAAGTTGGTTGGGGTCTGGCGGAGTGGGTCCGGGTCTGGCGGAGTGGGTTCCGGTCTGGCGGAGTGGGTTCGGGTCTGGCGGAGTGGGTTCGGGTCTGGCGGAGTGGGTTCGGGTGTGGCGGAGTGGGTTCGGGTGTGGCGGAGTGGGTTCGGGTCTGGCGGAATGGTTTCGGGTCTCGCGGATTGGGTTCGGGTCTGGCGGAGTGGGTTCGGGTCTGGCGGAGTGGGTTGTGGTCTGGCGGAGTAGGTTCGGGTTTGGCGGAGTGGGTTCGGGTCTCGCGGAGTGGGTTCGCGTCTGGCGGAGTTGGTTCGGGTCTGGCGGAGTGGGTTCGGGTCTGGCGGAGTGGGTTTGGGTCTGGCAGAGTGGGTTTGGGTCTGGCGGAGGGGTTTTGGGTCTGGCGGAGTGTGTTTGGGTCTGGCGCAGTGGGTTGGGGTCTGGCGGAGTGGGTTGGGGTCTGGCGGAGTGGGTTGGGGTCTGGCGGAGTGGGTTCGGGTCTGACGGAGTGGGTTCGGGTCTGGCGGAGTGGGTTCGGGTCTGTCGGTGTGGGTTCGGGTCTGGCGGAGTGGGTTGTGGTCTGGCGGAGTGGGTTCGGGTTTGGCGGAGTGGGTTCGGGTCTGGCGGAGTGGGTTGGGGCTGGCGGAGTGGGTTTGGGTCTGGCGGAGTGGGTTTGGGTCTGGCGGAGTGGGTTTGGGTCTGGCGGAGTGGGATTGGGTCTGGCGGAGTGGGTTCGGGTCTGTCGGAGTGGGTTCGGGTCTGACGGAGTGGGTTGGGGTCTGGAGGAGTGGGTTCGGGATTGGCGGAGTGAGTTCTGGTCTGGCGGAGTGGGTTTGGTTCTGGCGGAGTGGGTTTGGGTCTGGCGGAGTGGGTTTGGGTCTGGCGGAGTGAGTTTGGGTCTGGCGGTGTGGGTTTGGGTCTGGCGGAGTGGATTTGGGTCTGGCGGAGTGGGTTTGGGTCTGGCGGAGTGGGTTTGGGTCTGGCGGAGTGGGTTGGGGTCTGGTGGAGTGGTTTCGGGTCTGGCGGAGTGGGTTCGGGTCTGGCGGAGTGGGTTCGGGTCTGGCGGAGTGGGTTCGGGTCTGGAGGAGTGGGTTGGGGTCTGGCGGAGTGGGTTAGGGTCTGGCGGAGTGGGTTGGGGTCTGGCGGAGTGGGTTCGGGTCTGGCGGAGTGGCTTCGGGTCTGGCGGAGTGGGTTGGGGTCTGGCGGAGTGGGTTTGGGTCTGGCGGAGTGGGTTTGGGTCTGGCGGAGTGGGTTTGGGTCTGGCGGAGTGGGATTGGGTCTGGCGGAGTGGGTTCGGGTCTGTCGGAGTGGGTTCGGGTCTGACGGAGTGGGTTGGGGTCTGGAGGAGTGGGTTCGGGATTGGCGGAGTGAGTTCGGGTCTGGCGGAGTGGGTTTGGTTCTGGCGGAGTGGGTTTGGGTCTGGCGGAGTGGGTTTGGGTCTGGCGGAGTGAGTTTGGGTCTGGCGGTGTGGGTTTGGGTCTGGCGGAGTGGATTTGGGTCTGGCGGAGTGGGTTTGGGTCTGGCGGAGTGGGTTTGGGTCTGGCGGAGTGGGTTGGGGTCTGGTGGAGTGGTTTCGGGTCTGGCGGAGTGGGTTCGGGTCTGGCGGAGTGGGTTCGGGTCTGGCGGAGCGGGTTCGGGTCTGGAGGAGTGGGTTGGGGTCTGGCGGAGTGGGTTAGGGTCTGGCGGAGTGGGTTCGGGTCTGGCGGAGTGGGTTATGGTCTGGCGGAGTGGGTTCGGGTCTGTCGGAGTGGGTTGGGGTCTGGCGGAGTTGGTTGGGGTCTGGCGGAGTGGGTTCGGGTCTGGCGGAGTGGGTTCGGGTCTGGCGGAGTTGGTTCGGGTCTGGCGGAGTGGGTTAGGGTCTGGCGGAGTGGGTTCAGTTCTGGCGGAGTGGGTTAGGGTCTGGCGGAGTGGGTTTGGGTCTGGCGGAGTGGGTTCGGGTCTGGCGGAGTGGGTTCGGTTCTGGCGGAGTGGGGTCGGGTCTGGCGGAGTGGGTTTGGGTCTGGCGGAGTGGGTTCGGGTCTGTCGGTGTGGGTTAGGGTCTGGGGGAGTGGGTTTGGGTCTGGCGGAGTGGGTTCGGGTCTGGCGGAATGGGTTCGGGTCTGGCGGAGTGGGTTCGGGTATAGCGGAGTGGGTGCGGGTCTGGCGGAGTGGATTTGGGTCTGGCGGAGTGGGTTTGGGTCTGGCGGAGTGGGTTTGGGTCTGGCGCAGTGGGTTTGGGTCTGGCGGAGTGAGTTTGGGTCTGGCGGAGTGGGTTTGGGTCTGGCGGAGTGCGTTTGGGTCTGGCAGAGTGGGTTTGGGTCTGGCGGAGTGGGTTGGGGTCTGGCGGAGTGGGTTCGGGTCTGGCGGAGTGGGTGCGGGTCTGACGGAGTGGGTTCGGGTCTGGCGGAGTGGGTTGGGGTCTGGCGGAGTGGGTTCGGGTTTGGCGGAGTGGGTTCGGGTCTGGCGGAGTGGGTTTGGTACTGGCGGAGTGGGTTTGGGTCTGGCGGAGTGAGTTTGGGTCTGGCGGAGTGGGTTTGGGTCTGGAGGAGTGGGTTGGGGTCTGCCGGAGTGGTTTCGGTTCTAGCGGAGTGGGTTCGGGTCTGGCGGAGTGGGTTCGGGTCTGGCGGAGTGGGTTGGGGTCTGGCGGAGTGGGTTGGGGTCTGGCGGAGTAGGTTCGGGTCTGGCGGAGTGGGTTCGGGTCTGGCGGAGTGGGTTATGGTCTGGCGGAGTGGGTTCGGGTCTGTCGGAGTGGGTTGGGGTCTGGCGAAGTTGGTTGGGGTCTGGCGGAGTGGGTTCGGGTCTGGCGGAGTGGGTTCCGGTCTGGCGGAGTGGGTTCGGGTCTGGCGGAGTGGGTTCGGGTCTGGCGGAGTGGGTTCGGGTCTGGCGGAGTGGGTTCGGGTGTGGCGGAGTGGGTTCGGGTGTGGCGGAGTGGTTTCGGGTCTGGCGGAATGGTTTCGGGTCTCTCGGATTGGGTTCGGGTCTGGCGGAGTGGGTTCGGGATTGGCGGAGTGAGTTCGGGTCTGGCGGAGTGGGTTTGGTTCTGGCGGAGTGGGTTTGGGTCTGGCGGAGTGGGTTTGGGTCTGGCGGAGTGACTTTGGGTCTGGCGGTGTGGGTTTGGGTCTGGCGGAGTGGATTTGGGTCTGGCGGAGTGGGTTTGGGTCTGGCGGAGTGGGTTTTGGTCTGGCGGAGTGGGTTGGGGTCTGGTGGAGTGGTTTCGGGTCTGGCGGAGTGGGTTCGGGTCTGGCGGAGTGGGTTCGGGTCTGGCGGAGTGGGTTCGGGTCTGGAGGAGTGGGTTGGGGTCTGGCGGAGTGGGTTGGGGTCTGGCGGAGTGGGTTGGGGTCCGGCGGAGTGGGTTCGGGTCTGGCGGAGTGGGTTCGGGTCTGGCGGAGTGGGTTGGGGTCTGGCGGAGTGGGTTTGGGTCTGGCGGAGTGGGTTTGGGTCTGGCGGAGTGGGTTTGGGTCTGGCGGAGTGGGATTGGGTCTGGCGGAGTGGGTTCGGGTCTGTCGGAGTGGGTTCGGGTCTGACGGAGTGGGTTGGGGTCTGGAGGAGTGGGTTCGGGATTGGCGGAGTGAGTTCGGGTCTGGCGGAGTGGGTTTGGTTGTGGCGGAGTGGGTTTGGGTCTGGCGGAGTGGGTTTGGGTCTGGCGGAGTGAGTTTGGGTCTGGCGGTGTGGGTTTGGGTCTGGCGGAGTGGATTTGGGTCTGGCGGAGTGGGTTTGGGTCTGGCGGAGTGGGTTTGGGTCTGGCGGAGTGGGTTGGTGTCTGGCGGAGTGGTTTCGGGTCTGGCGGAGAGGGTTCGGGTCTGGCGGAGTGGGTTCGGGTCTGGCGGAGTGGGTTCGGGTCTGGAGGAGTGGGTTGGGGTCTGGCGGAGTGGGTTAGGGTCTGGCGGAGTGGGTTCGGGTCTGGCGGATTGGGTTATGGTCTGGCGGAGTGGGTTCGCGTCTGTCGGAGTGGGTTGGGGTCTGGCGGAGTTGGTTGGGGTCTGGCGGAGTGGGTTCGGGTCTGGCGGAGTGGGTTCGGGTCTGGCGGAGTTGGTTCGGGTCTGGCGGAGTGGGTTAGGGTCTGGCGGAGTGGGTTCAGTTCTGGCGGAGTGGGTTAGGGTCTGTCGGTGTGGGTTAGGGTCTGGGGGAGTGGGTTAGGGTCTGGGGGAGTGGGTTTGGGTCTGGCGGAGTGGGTTTGGGTCTGGCGGAATGGGTTCGGGTCTGGCGGAGTGGGTTCGGGTCTGTCGGAGTGGGTTGGGGTCTGGCGGAGTTGGTTGGGGTCTGGCGGAGTGGGTTCGGGTCTGGCGGAGTGGGTTCGGGTCTGGCGGAGTTGGTTCGGGTCTGGCGGAGTGGGTTAGGGTCTGGCGGAGTGGGTTCAGTTCTGGCGGAGTGGGTTAGGGTCTGGCGGAGTGGGTTTGGGTCTGGCGGAGTGGGTTCGGGTCTGGCGGAGTGGGTTCGGTTCTGGCGGAGTGGGGTCGGGTCTGGCGGAGTGGGTTTGGGTCTGGCGGAGTGGGTTCGGGTCTGTCGGTGTGGGTTAGGGTCTGGGGGAGTGGGTTTGGGTCTGGCGGAGTGGGTTTGGGTCTGGCGGAATGGGTTCGGGTCTGGCGGAGTGGGTTCGGGTATAGCGGAGTGGGTGCGGGTCTGGCGGAGTGGATTTGGGTCTGGCGGAGTGGGTTTGGGTCTGGCGGAGTGGGTTTGGGTCTGGCGCAGTGGGTTTGGGTCTGGCGGAGTGAGTTTGGGTCTGGCGGAGTGGGTTTGGGTCTGGCGGAGTGGGTTTGGGTCTGGCAGAGTGGGTTTGGGTCTGGCGGAGTGGGTTGGGGTCTGGCGGAGTGGGTTCGGGTCTGGCGGAGTGGGTGCGGGTCTGACGGAGTGGGTTCGGGTCTGGCGGAGTGGGTTGGGGTCTGGCGGAGTGGGTTCGGGTTTGGCGGAGTGGGTTCAGGTCTGGCGGAGTGGGTTTGGTACTGGCGGAGTGGGTTATGGTCTGGCGGAGTGGGTTCGGGTCTGTCGGAGTGGGTTGGGGTCTGGCGAAGTTGGTTGGGGTCTGGCGGAGTGGGTTCGGGTCTGGCGGAGTGGGTTCCGGTCTGGCGGAGTGGGTTCGGGTCTGGCGGAGTGGGTGCGGGTCTGACGGAGTGGGTTCGGGTCTGGCGGAGTGGGTTGGGGTCTGGCGGAGTGGGTTCGGGTTTGGCGGAGTGGGTTCGGGTCTGGCGGAGTGGGTTTGGTACTGGCGGAGTGGGTTATGGTCTGGCGGAGTGGGTTCGGGTCTGTCGGAGTGGGTTGGGGTCTGGCGAAGTTGGTTGGGGTCTGGCGGAGTGGGTTCGGGTCTGGCGGAGTGGGTTCCGGTCTGGCGGAGTGGGTTCGGGTCTGGCGGAGTGGGTTCGGGTCTGGCGGAGTGGGTTCGGGTGTGGCGGAGTGGGTTCGGGTGTGGCGGAGTGGTTTCGGGTCTGGCGGAATGGTTTCGGGTCTCTCGGATTGGGTTCGGGTCTGGCGGAGTGGGTTCGGGATTGGCGGAGTGAGTTCGGGTCTGGCGGAGTGGGTTTGGTTCTGGCGGAGTGGGTTTGGGTCTGGCGGAGTGGGTTTGGGTCTGGCGGAGTGACTTTGGGTCTGGCGGTGTGGGTTTGGGTCTGGCGGAGTGGATTTGGGTCTGGCGGAGTGGGTTTGGGTCTGGCGGAGTGGGTTTTGGTCTGGCGGAGTGGGTTGGGGTCTGGTGGAGTGGTTTCGGGTCTGGCGGAGTGGGTTCGGGTCTGGCGGAGTGGGTTCGGGTCTGGCGGAGTGGGTTCGGGTCTGGAGGAGTGGGTTGGGGTCTGGCGGAGTGGGTTAGGGTCTGGCGGAGTGGGTTGGGGTCCGGCGGAGTGGGTTCGGGTCTGGCGGAGTGGGTTCGGGTCTGGCGGAGTGGGTTGGGGTCTGGCGGAGTGGGTTTGGGTCTGGCGGAGTGGGTTTGGGTCTGGCGGAGTGGGTTTGGGTCTGGCGGAGTGGGATTGGGTCTGGCGGAGTGGGTTCGGGTCTGTCGGAGTGGGTTCGGGTCTGACGGAGTGGGTTGGGGTCTGGAGGAGTGGGTTCGGGATTGGCGGAGTGAGTTCGGGTCTGGCGGAGTGGGTTTGGTTGTGGCGGAGTGGGTTTGGGTCTGGCGGAGTGGGTTTGGGTCTGGCGGAGTGGGTTCGGGTCTGGCGGAGTGGGTTCGGGTCTGGCGGAGTGGGTTTGGGTCTGGCAGAGTGGGTTTGGGTCTGGCGGAGGGGTTTTGGGTCTGGCGGAGTGTGTTTGGGTCTGGCGCAGTGGGTTGGGGTCTGGCGGAGTGGGTTGGGGTCTGGCGGAGTGGGTTGGGGTCTGGCGGAGTGGGTTCGGGTCTGGCGGAGTGGGTTCGGGTCTGGCGGAGTGGGTTCGGGTCTGTCGGTGTGGGTTCGGGTCTGGCGGAGTGGGTTGGGGTCTGGCGGAGTGGGTTCGGGTTTGGCGGAGTGGGTTCGGGTCTGGCGGAGTGGGTTGGGGCTGGCGGAGTGGGTTTGGGTCTGGCGGAGTGGGTTTGGGTCTGGCGGAGTGGGTTTGGGTCTGGCGGAGTGGGATTGGGTCTGGCGGAGTGGGTTCGGGTCTGTCGGAGTGGGTTCGGGTCTGACGGAGTGGGTTGGGGTCTGGAGGAGTGGGTTCGGGATTGGCGGAGTGAGTTCGGGTCTGGCGGAGTGGGTTTGGTTCTGGCGGAGTGGGTTTGGGTCTGGCGGAGTGGGTTTGGGTCTGGCGGAGTGAGTTTGGGTCTGGCGGTGTGGGTTTGGGTCTGGCGGAGTGGATTTGGGTCTGGCGGAGTGGGTTTGGGTCTGGCGGAGTGGGTTTGGGTCTGGCGGAGTGGGTTGGGGTCTGGTGGAGTGGTTTCGGGTCTGGCGGAGTGGGTTCGGGTCTGGCGGAGTGGGTTCGGGGCTGGCGGAGTGGGTTCGGGTCTGGAGGAGTGGGTTGGGGTCTGGCGGAGTGGGTTGGGGTCTGGCGGAGTGGGTTGGGGTCTGGCGGAGTGGGTTCGGGTCTGGCGGAGTGGGTTCGGGTCTGGCGGAGTGGGTTGGGGTCTGGCGGAGTGGGTTTGGGTCTGGCGGAGTGGGTTTGGGTCTGGCGGAGTGGGTTTTGGTCTGGCGGAGTGGGATTGGGTCTGGCGGAGTGGGTTCGGGTCTGTCGGAGTGGGTTCGGGTCTGACGGAGTGGGTTGGGGTCTGGAGGAGTGGGTTCGGGATTGGCGGAGTGAGTTCGGGTCTGGCGGAGTGGGTTTGGTTCTGGCGGAGTGGGTTTGGGTCTGGCGGAGTGGGTTTGGGTCTGGCGGAGTGAGTTTGGGTCTGGCGGTGTGGGTTTGGGTCTGGCGGAGTGGATTTGGGTCTGGCGGTGTGGGTTTGGGTCTGGCGGAGTGGATTTGGGTCTGGCGGAGTGGGTTTGGGTCTGGCGGAGTGGGTTGGGGTCTGGTGGAGTGGTTTCGGGTCTGGCGGAGTGGGTTCGGGTCTGGCGGAGTGGGTTCGGGTCTGGCGGAGAGGTTCGGGTCTGGAGGAGTGGGTTGGGGTCTGGCGGAGTGGGTTAGGGTCTGGCGGAGTGGGTTCGGGTCTGGCGGAGTGGGTTATGGTCTGGCGGAGTGGGTTCGGGTCTGTCGGAGTGGGTTGGGGTCTGGCGGAGTTGGTTGGGGTCTGGCGGAGTGGGTTCGGGTCTGGCGGAGTGAGTTTGGGTCTGGCGGTGTGGGTTTGGGTCTGGCGGAGTGGATTTGGGTCTGGCGGTGTGGGTTTGGGTCTGGCGGAGTGGGTTTGGGTCTGGCGGAGTGGGTTTGGGTCTGGCGGAGTGGGTTGGGGTCTGGTGGAGTGGTTTCGGGTCTGGCGGAGTGGGTTCGGGTCTGGCGGAGTGGGTTCGGGTCTGGCGGAGAGGTTCGGGTCTGGAGGAGTGGGTTGGGGTCTGGCGGAGTGGGTTAGGGTCTGGCGGAGTGGGTTCGGGTCTGGCGGAGTGGGTTATGGTCTGGCGGAGTGGGTTCGGGTCTGTCGGAGTGGGTTGGGGTCTGGCGGAGTTGGTTGGGGTCTGGCGGAGTGGGTTCGGGTCTGGCGGAGTGGGTCCGGGTCTGGCGGAGTTGGTTCGGGTCTGGCGGAGTGGGTTAGGGTCTGGCGGAGTGGGTTCAGTTCAGGCGGAGTGGGTTAGGGTCTGGCGGAGTGGGTTTGGGTCTGGCGGAGTGGGTTCGGGTCTGGCGGAGTGGGTTCGGTTCTGGCGGAGTGGGGTCGGGTCTGGCGGAGTGGGTTTGGGTCTGGCGGAGTGGGTTCGGGTCTGTCGGTGTGGGTTAGGGTCTGGCGGAGTGGGTTTGGGTCTGGCGGAATGGGTTCGGGTCTGGCGGAGTGGGTTCGGGTATAGCGGAGTGGGTGCGGGTCTGGCGGAGTGGATTTGGGTCTGGCGGAGTGGGTTTGGGTCTGGCGGAGTGGGTTTGGGTCTGGCGGAGTGGGTTTGGGTCTGGCGGAGTGAGTTTGGGTCTGGCGGAGTGGGTTTGGGTCTGGCGGAGTGGGTTTGGGTCTGGCAGAGTGGGTTTATGTCTGGCGGAGTGGGTTGGGGTCTGGCGGAGTGGGTTCGGGTCTGGCGGAGTGGGTTCGGGTCTGGCGGAGTGGGTTCGGGTCTGGCGGAGTGGGTTGGGGATTGGCGGAGTGAGTTCGGGTCTGGCGGAGTGGGTTTGGTTCTGGCGGAGTGGGTTTGGGTCTGGCGGAGTGGGTTTGGGTCTGGCGGAGTGACTTTGGGTCTGGCGGTGTGGGTTTGGGTCTGACGGAGTGGATTTGGGTCTGGCGGAGTGGGTTTGGGTCTGGCGGAGTGGGTTTGGGTCTGGCGGAGTGGGTTGGGGTCTGGTGGAGTGGTTTCGGGTCTGGCGGAGTGGGTTCGGGTCTGGCGGAGTGGGTTCGGGTCTGGCGGAGTGGGTTCGGGTCTGGAGGAGTGGGTTGGGGTCTGGCGGAGTGGGTTAGGGTCTGGCGGAGTGGGTTGGGGTCTGGCGGAGTGGGTTCGGGTCTGGCGGAGTGGGTTCGGGTCTGGCGGAGTGGGTTGGGGTCTGGCGGAGTGGGTTTGGGTCTGGCGGAGTGGGTTTGGGTCTGGCGGAGTGGGTTTGGGTCTGGCGGAGTGGGATTGGGTCTGGCGGAGTGGGTTCGGGTCTGTCGGAGTGGGTTCGGGTCTGACGGAGTGGGTTGGGGTCTGGAGGAGTGGGTTCGGGATTGGCGGAGTGAGTTCGGGGCTGGCGGAGTGGGTTTGGTTGTGGCGGAGTGGGTTTGGGTCTGGCGGAGTGGGTTTGGGTCTGGCGGAGTGCGTTTGGGTCTGGCGGTGTGGGTTTGTGTCTGGCGGAGTGGGTTTGGGTCTGGCGGAGTGGGTTTGGGTCTGGCGGAGTGGGTTTGGGTCTGGCGGAGTGGGTTGGGGTCTGGAGGAGTGGTTTCGGGTCTGGCGGAGAGGGTTCGGGTCTGGAGGAGTGGGTTGGGGTCTGGCGGAGTGGGTTCGGGTCTGGAGGAGTGGGTTGGGGTCTGGCGGAGTGGGTTAGGGTCTGGCGGAGTGGGTTCGGGTCTGGCGGAGTGGGTTATGGTCTGGCGGAGTGGGTTCGCGTCTGTCGGAGTGGGTTGGGGTCTGGCGGAGTTGGTTGGGGTCTGGCGGAGTGGGTTCGGGTCTGGCGGAGTGGGTTCGGGTCTGGCGGAGTTGGTTCGGGTCTGGCGGAGTGGGTTAGGGTCTGGCGGAGTGGGTTCAGTTCTGGCGGAGTGGGTTAGGGTCTGGCGGAGTGGGTTTGGGTCTGGCGGAGTGGGTTCGGGTCTGGCGGAGTGGGTTCGGTTCTGGCGGAGTGGGGTCGGGTCTGGCGGAGTGGGTTTGGGTCTGGCGGAGTGGGTTCGGGTCTGTCGGTGTGGGTTAGGGTCTGGGGGAGTGGGTTTGGGTCTGGCGGAGTGGGTTTGGGTCTGGCGGAATGGGTTCGGGTCTGGCGGAGTGGGTTCGGGTATAGCGGAGTGGGTGCGGGTCTGGCGGAGTGGATTTGGGTCTGGCGGAGTGGGTTTGGGTCTGGCGGAGTGGGTTTGGGTCTGGCGGAGTGGGTTTGGTTCTGGCGGAGTGAGTTTGGGTCTGGCGGAGTGGGTTTGGGTCTGGCGGAGTGGGTTTGGGTCTGGCAGAGTGGGTTTGGGTCTGGCGGAGTGGGTTGGGGTCTGGCGGAGTGGGTTCGGGTCTGACGGAGTGGGTTCGGGTCTGGCGGAGTGGGTTCGGGTCTGGCGGAGTGGGTTCGGGTCTGGCGGAGTGGGTTCGGGTTTGGCGGAGTGGGTTCGGGTTTGGCGGAGTGGGTTCGGGTCTGGCGGAGTGGGTTTGGTACTGGCGGAGTGGGTTTGGGTCTGGCGGAGTGGGTTTGGGTCTGGCGGAGTGAGTTTGGGTCTGGCGGAGTGGGTTTGGGTCTGGAGGAGTGGGTTTGGGACTGGCGGAGTGGGTTTGGGTCTGGCGGAGTGGGTTTGGGTCTGGCGGAGTGGGTTGGGGTCTGCCGGAGTGGTTTCTGTTCTGGCGGAGTGGGTTCGGGTCTGGCGGAGTGGGTTCGGGTCTGGCGGAGTGGGTTGGGGTCTGGCGGAGTGGGTTCGGGTCTGGCGGAGTGGGTTCGGGTCTGGCGGAGTGGTTTCGGGTCTGGCGGAGTGGGTTATGGTCTGGCGGAGTGGGTTCGGGTCTGTCGGAGTGGGTTGGGGTCTGGCGAAGTTGGTTGGGGTCTGGCGGAGTGGGTTCGGGTCTGGCGGAGTGGGTTCCGGTCTGGCGGAGTGGGTTCGGGTCTGGCGGAGTGGGTTCGGGTGTGGCGGAGTGGGTTCGGGTGTGGCGGAGTGGGTTCGGGTCTGGCGGAATGGTTTCGGGTCTCGCGGATTGGGTTCGGGTCTGGCGGAGTGGGTTCGGGTCTGGCGGAGTGGGTTCGGGTCTGGCGGAGTGGGTTGTGGTCTGGCGGAGTAGGTTCGGGTTTGGCGGAGTGGGTTCGGGTCTGGCGGAGTGGGTTCGGGTCTGGCGGAGTGGGTTTGGGTCTGGCAGAGTGGGTTTGGGTCTGGCGGAGGGGGTTTGGGTCTGGCGGAGTGTGTTTGGGTCTGGCGCAGTGGGTTTGGGTCTGGAGGAGTGGGTTTGGGACTGGCGGAGTGGGTTTGGGTCCGGCGGAGTGGGTTTGGGTCTGGCGGAGTGGGTTGGGGTCTGCCGGAGTGGTTTCGGTTCTGGCGGAGTGGGTTCGGGTCTGGCGGAGTGGGTTCGGGTCTGGCGGAGTGGGTTCGGGTCTGGCGGAGTGTGTTGGGGTCTGGCGGAGTGGGTTCGGGTCTGGCGGAGTGGGTTCGGGTCTGGCGGAGTGGGTTATGGTCTGGCGGAGTGGGTTCGGGTCTGTCGGAGTGGGTTGGGGTCTGGCGAAGTTGGTTCGGGTCTGGCGGAGTGGGTTCGGGTCTGGCGGAGTGGGTTCGGGTCTGGCGGAGTGGGTTCGGGTCTGGCGGAGTGGGTTCGGGTGTGGCGGAGTGGGTTCGGGTGTGGCGGAGTGGGTTCGGGTCTGGCGGAATGGTTTCGGGTCTCGCGGATTGGGTTCGGGTCTGGCGGAGTGGGTTCGGGTCTGGCGGAGTGGGTTGTGGTCTGGCGGAGTAGGTTCGGGTTTGGCGGAGTGGGTTCGGGTCTCGCGGAGTGGGTTTGGGTCTGGCGGAGTGGGTTCGGGTCTGGCGGATTGGGTTCGGGTCTGGCAGAGTGGGTTTGGGTCTGGCGGAGGGGGTTTGGGTCTGGCGGAGTGTGTTTGGGTCTGGCGCAGTGGGTTGGGGTCTGGCGCAGTGGGTTGGGGTCTGGCGGAGTGGGTTGGGGTCTGGCGGAGTGGGTTGGGGTCTGGCGGAGTGGGTTCGGGTCTGGCGGAGTGGGTTCGGGTCTGGCGGAGTGGGTTCGGGTCTGGCGGAGTGGGTTCGGGTCTGTCGGTGTGGGTTTGGTCTGGCGGAGTGGGTTCGGGTTTGGCAGAGTGGGTTGGGGTCTGGCGGAGTGGGTTGGGGTCTGGCGGAGTGGGTTGGGGTCTGGCGGAGTGGGTTGGGGTCTGGCGGAGTGGGTTCGGATCTGGCGGAATGGGTTCGGGTCTGGCGGAGTGGGTTTGGGTCTGGCGGAGTGGGGTCGGGTCTGTCGGTGTGGGTTCGGGTCTGGCGGAGTGGGTTGTGGTCTGGCGGAGTGGGTTCGGGTCTGGCGAAGTGGGTTTGTGTCTGGCGGAGTGGGTTTGGGTCTGCCGGAGTGGGTTTGGGTCTGGCGGAGTGGGTTTGGGGTCTGGCGGAGTGGGTTTGGGTCTTGCGGAGTGGGTTTGGGGTCTCGCGGAGTGGGTTGGGGTCTGGCGGAGTGGGTTCGGGTCTGGCGGAGTATATTCGGGTCTGGTGGAGTGGGTTTGGGTCTGGCGGAGTGGGTTATGGTCTGGCGGAGTGGGTTCGGGTCTGTCGGAGTGGGTTGGGGTCTGGCGAAGTTGGTTGGGGTCTGGCGGAGTGGGTTCGGGTCTGGCGGAGTGGGTTCCAGTCTGGCTGAGTGGGTTCGGGTCTGGCGGAGTGGGTTCGGGTCTGGCGGAGTGGGTTCCGGTCTGGCTGAGTGGGTTCGGGTCTGGCGGAGTGGGTTCGGGTCTGGCGGAGTGGGTTCGGGTCTGGGGGAGTGGGTTCGGGTGTGGCGGAGTGGGTTCGGGTCTGGCGGAGTGGTTTCGGGTCTCGCGGAATGGGTTCGGGCCTGGCGGAGTGGGTTCGGGTCTGGCGGAGTGGGTTGTGGTCTGGCGGAGTGGTTTCGGGTTTGGCGGAGTGGGTTCGGGTCTCGCGGAGTGTGTTCGGGTCTGGCGGAGTGGGTTCGGGTCTGGCGGAGTGGGTTCGGGTCTGGCAGAGTGGGTTTGGGTCTGGCGGAGGGGGTTTGGGTCTGGCGGAGTGTGTTTGGGTCTGGCGCAGTGGGTTGGGGTCTGGCGGAGTGGGTTGGGGTCTGGCGGAGTGGGTTGGGGTCTGGCGGAGTGGGTTCGGGTCTGGCGGAGTGGGTTCGGGTCTGGCGGAGTGGGTTTGGGTCTGGCGGAGTGGGTTCCGGTCTGTCGGTGTGGGTTCGGGCCTGGCGGAGTGGGTTGTGGTCTGGCGGATTGGGTTCGGGTTTGGCGGAGTGGGTTCGGGTCTGGCGGAGTGGGTTGGGGTCTGGCGGAGTGGGTTGGGGTCTGGCGGAGTGGGTTGGGGTCTGGCGGAGTGGGTTCGGATCTGGCGGAATGGGTTCGGGTCTGGCGGAGTGGGTTTGGGTCTGGCGGAGTGGGGTCGGGTCTGTCGGTGTGGGTTCGGGTCTGGCGGAGTGGGTTGTGGTCTGGCGGAGTGGGTTTGGGTCTGGGGAAGTGGGTTTGTGTCTGGCGGAGCGGGTTTGGGTCTGCCGGAGTGGGTTTGGGTCTGGCGGAGTGGGTTTGGGGTCTGGCGGAGTGGGTTTGGGTCTGGCGGAGTGGGTTTGGGTCTGGCGGAGTGGGTTTGGGTCTGGCGGAGTGGGTTTGGGTCTGGCGGAGTGGGTTTGGGGTCTCGCGGAGTGGGTTGGGGTCTGGCGGAGTGGGTTCGGGTCTGGCGGAGTATGTTCGGGTCTGGCGGAGTGGGTTTGGGTCTGGCGGAGTGGGTTGGGGTCTGGCGGAGTGGGTTGGGGTCTGGCGGAGTGGGTTGGGGTCTGGGGGAGTGGGTTCGGGTCTGGCGGAGTGGGTTCGGGTCTGGCGGAGTGGGTTAGGGTCTGGCGGAGTGGGTTCGGGTCTGGCGGAGTGGGTTCGGGTCTGGCGGAGTGGGTTCGGGTCTGGCGAAGTGGGTTTGTGTCTGGCGGAGTGGGTTTGGGTCTGGCGGAGTGGGTTATGGTCTGGCGGAGTGGGTTCGGGTCTGTCGGAGTGGGTTGGGGTCTGGCGAAGTTGGTTGGGGTCTGGCGGAGTGGGTTCGGGTCTGGCGGAGTGGGTTCCGGTCTGGCGGAGTGGGTTCGGGTCTGGCGGAGTGGGTCCGGGTCTGGCGGAGTGGGTTCGGGTGTGGCGGAGTGGGTTCGGGTGTGGCGGAGTGGGTTCGGGTCTGGCGGAATGGTTTCGGGTCTCGCGGATTGGGTTGGGGTCTGGCGGAGTGGGTTCGGGTCTGGCGGAGTGGGTTGTGGTCTGGCGGAGTAGGTTCGGGTTTGGCGGTGTGGGTTCGGGTCTCGCGGAGTGGGTTTGGGTCTGGCGGAGTGGGTTCGGGTCTGGCGGAGTGGGTTCGGGTCTGGCAGAGTGGGTTTGGGTCTGGCGGAGGGGGTTTGGGTCTGGCGGAGTGTGTTTGGGTCTGGTGCAGTGGGTTGGGGTCTGGCGGAGTGGGTTGGGGTCTGGCGGAGTGGGTTGGGGTCTGGCGGAGTGGGTTCGGGTCTGGCGGAGTGGGTTCGGGTCTGGCGGAGTGGGTTTGGGTCTGGCGGAGTGGGTTCGGGTCTGTCGGTGTGGGTTCGGGTCTGGCGGAGTGGGTTGTGGTCTGGCGGAGTGGGTTCGGGTTTGGCAGAGTGGGTTCGGGTCTGGCGGAGTGGGTTGGGGTCTGGCGGAGTGGGTTGGGGTCTGGCGGAGTGGGTTGGGGTCTGGCGGAGTGGGTTCGGATCTGGCGGAATGGGTTCGGGTCTGGCGGAGTGGGTTTGGGTCTGGCGGAGTGGGGTCGGGTCTGTCGGTGTGGGTTCGGGTCTGGCGGAGTGGGTTGTGGTTTGGCGGAGTGGGTTCGGGTCTGGCGAAGTGGGTTTGTGTCTGGCGGAGTGGGTTTGGGTCTGCCGGAGTGGGTTTGGGTCTGGCGGAGTGGGTTTGGGGTCTGGCGGAATGGGTTTGGGTCTGGCGGTGTGGGTTTGGGTCTGGCGGAGTGGGTTTGGGTCTGGCGGAGTGGGTTTCGGTCTGGCGGAGTGGGTTTGGGGTCTCGCGGAGTGGGTTGGGGCTGGCGGAGTGGGTTCGGGTCTGGCGGAGTATGTTCGGGTCTGGTGGAGTGGGTTTGGGTCTGGCGGAGTGGGTTATGGTCTGGCGGAGTGGGTTCGGGTCTGTCGGAGTGGGTTGGGGTCTGGCGAAGTTGGTTGGGGTCTGGCGGAGTGGGTTCGGGTCTGGCGGAGTGGGTTCCAGTCTGGCTGAGTGGGTTCGGGTCTGGCGGAGTGGGTTCGGGTCTGGCGGAGTGGGTTCGGGTCTGGCGGAGTGGGTTCGGGTCTGGCGGAGTGGGTTCGGGTCTGGGGGAGTGGGTTCGGGTGTGGCGGAGTGGGTTCGGGTCTGGCGGAATGGTTTCGGGTCTCGCGGAATGGGTTCGGGTCTGGCGGAGTGGGTTCGGGTCTGGCGGAGTGGGTTGTGGTCTGGCGGAATATGTTCGGGTCTGGTGGAGTGGGTTTGGGTCTGGCGGAGTGGGTTATGGTCTGGCGGAGTGGGTTCGGGTCTGTCGGAGTGGGTTGGGGTCTGGCGAAGTTGGTTGGGGTCTGGCGGAGTGGGTTCGGGTCTGGCGGAGTAGGTTCCAGTCTGGCTGAGTGGGTTCGGGTCTGGCGGAGTGGGTTCGGGTCTGGCGGAGTGGGTTCCGGTCTGGCTGAGTGGGTTCAGGTCTGGCGGAGTGGGTTCGGGTCTGGCGGAGTGGGTTCGGGTCTGGGGGAGTGGGTTCGGGTGTGGCGGAGTGGGTTCGGGTCTGGCGGAATGGTTTCGGGTCTCGCGGAATGGGTTCGGGTCTGGCGGAGTGGGTTCGGGTCTGGCGGAGTGGGTTGTGGTCTGGCGGAGTGGGTTCGGGTTTGGCGGAGTGGGTTCGGGTCTCGCGGAGTGTGTTCGGGTCTGGCGGAGTGGGTTCGGGTCTGGCGGAGTGGGTTCGGGTCTGGCAGAGTGGGTTTGGGTCTGGCGGAGGGGGTTTGGGTCTGGCGGAGTGTGTTTGGGTCTGGCGCAGTGGGTTGGGGTCTGGCGGAGTGGGTTGGGGTCTGGCGGAGTGGGTTGGGGTCTGGCGGAGTGGGTTCGGGTCTGGCGGAGTGGGTTCGGGTCTGGCGGAGTGGGTTTGGGTCTGGCGGAGTGGGTTCCGGTCTGTCGGTGTGGGTTCGGGCCTGGCGGAGTGGGTTGTGGTCTGGCGGATTGGGTTCGGGTTTGGCGGAGTGGGTTCGGGTCTGGCGGAGTGGGTTGGGGTCTGGCGGAGTGGGTTGGGGTCTGGCGGAGTGGGTTGGGGTCTGGCGGAGTGGGTTCGGATCTGGCGGAATGGGTTCGGGTCTGGCGGAGTGGGTTTGGGTCTGGCGGAGTGGGGTCGGGTCTGTCGGTGTGGGTTCGGGTCTGGCGGAGTGGGTTGTGGTCTGGCGGAGTGGGTTTGGGTCTGGCGAAGTGGGTTTGTGTCTGGCGGAGTGGGTTTGGGTCTGCCGGAGTGGGTTTGGGTCTGGCGGAGTGGGTTTGGGGTCTGGCGGAGTGGGTTCGGGTCTGGCGGAGTGGGTTTGGGTCTGGCGGAGTGGGTTCCGGTCTGTCGGTGTGGGTTCGGGCCTGGCGGAGTGGGTTGTGGTCTGGCGGATTGGGTTCGGGTTTGGTGGAGTGGGTTCGGGTCTGGCGGAGTGGGTTGGGGTCTGGCGGAGTGGGTTGGGGTCTGGCGGAGTGGGTTGGGGTCTGGCGGAGTGGGTTCGGATCTGGCGGAATGGGTTCGGGTCTGGCGGAGTGGGTTTGGGTCTGGCGGAGTGGGGTCGGGTCTGTCGGTGTGGGTTCGGGTCTGGCGGAATGGGTTGTGGTCTGGCGGAGTGGGTTTGGGTCTGGCGAAGTGGGTTTGTGTCTGGCGGAGTGGGTTTGGGTCTGCCGGAGTGGGTTTGGGTCTGGCGGAGTGGGTTTGGGGTCTGGCGGAGTGGGTTTGGGTCTGGCGGAGTGGGTTTGGGTCTGGCGGAGTGGGTTTGGGTCTGGCGGAGTGGGTTTGGGTCTGGCGGAGTGGGTTTGGGGTCTCGCGGAGTGGGTTGGGGTCTGGCGGAGTGGGTTCGGGTCTGGCGGAGTATGTTCGGGTCTGGCGGAGTGGGTTTGGGTCTGGCGGAGTGGGTTGGGGTCTGGCGGAGTGGGTTGGGGTCTGGCGGAGTGGGTTGGGGTCTGGGGGAGTGGGTTCGGGTCTGGCGGAGTGGGTTCGGGTCTGGCGGAGTGGGTTAGGGTCTGGCGGAGTGGGTTCGGGTCTGGCGGAGTGGGTTCGGGTCTGGCGGAGTGGGTTCGGGTCTGGCGAAGTGGGTTTGTGTCTGGCGGAGTGGGTTTGGGTCTGGCGGAGTGGGTTTGGGTCTGGCGGAGTGGGTTTGGGGTCTGGCGGAGTGGGTTTGGGTCTGGCCGAGTGGGTTTGGGTCTGGCGGAGTGGGTTTGGGGTCTGGCGAAGTTGGTTGGGGTCTGGCGGAGTGGGTTCGGGTCTGGCGGAGTGGGTTCGGGTCTGTCGGAGTGGGTTGGGGTCTGGCGAAGTTGGTTGGGGTCTGGCGGAGTGGGTTCGGGTCTGGCGGAGTGGGTTCCGGTCTGGCGGAGTGGGTTCGGGTCTGGCGGAGTGGGTTCGGGTCTGGCGGAGTGGGTTCGGGTGTGGCGGAGTGGGTTCGGGTGTGGCGGAGTGGGTTCGGGTCTGGCGGAATGGTTTCGGGTCTCGCGGATTGGGTTCGGGTCTGGCGGAGTGGGTTCGGGTCTGGCGGAGTGGGTTGTGGTCTTGCGGAGTAGGTTCGGGTTTGGCGGAGTGGGTTCGGGTCTCGCGGAGTGGGTTCGGGTCTGGCGGAGTGGGTTCGGGTCTGGCGGAGTGGGTTCGGGTCTGGCAGAGTGGGTTTGGGTCTGGCGGAGGGGGTTTGGGTCTGGCGGAGTGTGTTTGGGTCTGGCGGAGTGGGTTGGGGTCTGGCGGAGTGGGTTGGGGTCTGGCGGAGTGGGTTCGGGTCTGGCGGAGTGGGTTCGGGTCTGGCGGAGTGGGTTTGGGTCTGGCGGAGTGGGTTCGGGTCTGTCGGTGTGGGTTCGGGTCTGGCGGAGTGGGTTGTGGTCTGGCGGAGTGGGTTCGGGTTTGGCAGAGTGGGTTCGGGTCTGGCGGAGTGGGTTGGGGTCTGGCGGAGTGGGTTGGGGTCTGGCGGAGTGGGTTGGGGTCTGGCGGAGTGGGTTCGGATCTGGCGGAATGGGTTCGGGTCTGGCGGAGTGGGTTTGGGTCTGGCGGAGTGGGGTCGGGTCTGTTGGTGTGGGTTCGGGTCTGGCGTAGTGGGTTGTGGTCTGGCGGAGTGGGTTCGGGTCTGGCGAAGTGGGTTTGTGTCTGGCGGAGTGGGTTTGGGTCTGCCGGAGTGGGTTTGGGTCTGGCGGAGTGGGTTTGGGGTCTGGCGGAGTGGGTTTGGGTCTGGCGGTGTGGGTTTGGGTCTGGCGGAGTGGGTTTGGGTCTGGCGGAGTGGGTTTCGGTCTGGCGGAGTGGGTTTGAGGTCTCGCGGAGTGGGTTGGGGTCTGGCGGAGTGGGTTCGGGTCTGGCGGAGTATGTTCGGGTCT
Source organism: Raja brachyura (assembly GCA_963514005.1). The sequence goes on along the minus strand of OY740795.1, from coordinate 59,589,853 downwards.
GGTGGAGTGGGTTTGGGTCTGGCGGAGTGGGTTATGGTCTGGCGGAGTGGGTTCGGGTCTGTCGGAGTGGGTTGGGGTCTGGCGAAGTTGGTTGGGGTCTGGCGGAGTGGGTTCGGGTCTGGCGGAGTGGGTTCCAGTCTGGCTGAGTGGGTTCGGGTCTGGCGGAGTGGGTTCAGGTCTGGCGGAGTGGGTTCCGGTCTGGCTGAGTGGGTTCGGGTCTGGCGGAGTGAGTTCGGGTCTGGCGGAGTGTGTTCGGGTCTGGGGGAGTGGGTTCGGGTGTGGCGGAGTGGGTTCGGGTCTGGCGGAATGGTTTCGGGTCTCGCGGAATGGGTTCGGGTCTGGCGGAGTGGGTTCGGGTCTGGCGGAGTGGGTTGTGGTCTGGCGGAGTATGTTCGGGTCTGGTGGAGTGGGTTTGGGTCTGGCGGAGTGGGTTATGGTCTGGCGGAGTGGGTTCGGGTCTGTCGGAGTGGGTTGGGGTCTGGCGAAGTTGGTTGGGGTCTGGCGGAGTGGGTTCGGGTCTGGCGGAGTGGGTTCCAGTCTGGCTGAGTGGGTTCGGGTCTGGCGGAGTGGGTTCGGGTCTGGCGGAGTGGGTTCCGGTCTGGCTGAGTGGGTTCAGGTCTGGCGGAGTGGGTTCGGGTCTGGCGGAGTGGGTTCGGGTCTGGGGGAGTGGGTTCGGGTGTGGCGGAGTGGGTTCGGGTCTGGCGGAATGGTTTCGGGTCTCGCGGAATGGGTTCGGGTCTGGCGGAGTGGGTTCGGGTCTGGCGGAGTGGGTTGTGGTCTGGCGGAGTGGGTTCGGGTTTGGCGGAGTGGGTTCGGGTCTCGCGGAGTGTGTTCGGGTCTGGCGGAGTGGGTTCGGGTCTGGCGGAGTGGGTTCGGGTCTGGCAGAGTGGGTTTGGGTCTGGCGGAGGGGGTTTGGGTCTGGCGGAGTGTGTTTGGGTCTGGCGCAGTGGGTTGGGGTCTGGCGGAGTGGGTTGGGGTCTGGCGGAGTGGGTTGGGGTCTGGCGGAGTGGGTTCGGGTCTGGCGGAGTGGGTTTGGGTCTGGCGGAGTGGGTTTGGGTCTGGCGGAGTGGGTTCCGGTCCGTCGGTGTGGGTTCGGGCCTGGCGGAGTGGGTTGTGGTCTGGCGGATTGGGTTCGGGTTTGGCGGAGTGGGTTCGGGTCTGGCGGAGTGGGTTGGGGTCTGGCGGAGTGGGTTGGGGTCTGGCGGAGTGGGTTGGGGTCTGGCGGAGTGGGTTCGGATCTGGCGGAATGGGTTCGGGTCTGGCGGAGTGGGTTTGGGTCTGGCGGAGTGGGGTTGGGTCTGTCGGTGTGGGTTCGGGTCTGGCGGAGTGGGTTGTGGTCTGGCGGAGTGGGTTTGGGTCTGGCGAAGTGGGTTTGTGTCTGGCGGAGTGGGTTTGGGTCTGCCGGAGTGGGTTTGGGTCTGGCGGAGTGGGTTTGGGGTCTGGCGGAGTGGGTTTGGGTCTGGCGGAGTGGGTTTGGGTCTGGCGGAGTGGGTTTGGGTCTGGCGGAGTGGGTTTGGGTCTGGCGGAGTGGGTTTGGGGTCTCGCAGAGTGGGTTGGGGTCTGGCGGAGTGGGTTCGGGTCTGGCGGAGTATGTTCGGGTCTGGCGGAGTGGGTTTGGGTCTGGCGGAGTGGGTTGGGGTCTGGCGGAGTGGGTTGGGGTCTGGCGGAGTGGGTTGGGGTCTGGGGGAGTGGGTTCGGGTCTGGCGGAGTGGGTTCGGGTCTGGCGGAGTGGGTTAGGGTCTGGCGGAGTGGGTTCGGGTCTGGCGGAGTGGGTTCGGGTCTGGCGGAGTGGGTTCGGGTCTGGCGAAGTGGGTTTGTGTCTGGCGGAGTGGGTTTGGGTCTGGCGGAGTGGGTTATGGTCTGGCGGAGTGGGTTCGGGTCTGTCGGAGTGGGTTGGGGTCTGGCGAAGTTGGTTGGGGTCTGGCGGAGTGGGTTCGGGTCTGGCGGAGTGGGTTCCGGTCTGGCGGAGTGGGTTCGGGTCTGGCGGAGTGGGTGCGGGTCTGGCGGAGTGGGTTCGGGTGTGGCGGAGTGGGTTCGGGTGTGGCGGAGTGGGTTCGGGTCTGGCGGAATGGTTTCGGGTCTCGCGGATTGGGTTGGGGTCTGGCGGAGTGGGTTCGGGTCTGGCGGAGTGGGTTGTGGTCTGGCGGAGTAGGTTCGGGTTTGGCGGAGTGGGTTCGGGTCTCGCGGAGTGGGTTTGGGTCTGGCGGAGTGGGTTCGGGTCTGGCGGAGTGGGTTCGGGTCTGGCAGAGTGGGTTTGGGTCTGGCGGAGGGGGTTTGGGTCTGGCGGAGTGTGTTTGGGTCTGGCGCAGTGGGTTGGGGTCTGGCGGAGTGGGTTGGGGTCTGGCGGAGTGGGTTGGGGTCTGGCGGAGTGGGTTCGGGTCTGGCGGAGTGGGTTCGGGTCTGGCGGAGTGGGTTTGGGTCTGGCGGAGTGGGTTCGGGTCTGTCGGTGTGGGTTCGGGTCTGGCGGAGTGGGTTGTGGTCTGGCGGAGTGGGTTTGGGTTCGGCAGAGTGGGTTCGGGTCTGGCGGAGTGGGTTGGGGTCTGGCGGAGTGGGTTGGGGTCTGGCGGAGTGGGTTGGGGTCTGGCGGAGTGGGTTCGGATCTGGCGGAATGGGTTCGGGTCTGGCGGAGTGGGTTTGGGTCTGGCGGAGTGGGGTCGGGTCTGTCGGTGTGGGTTCGGGTCTGGCGGAGTGGGTTGTGGTCTGGCGGAGTGGGTTCGGGTCTGGCGAAGTGGGTTTGTGTCTGGCGGAGTGGGTTTGGGCCTGCCGGAGTGGGTTTGGGTCTGGCGGAGTGGGTTTGGGGTCTGGCGGAGTGGGTTTGGGTCTGGCGGTGTGGGTTTGGGTCTGGCGGAGTGGGTTTGGGTCTGGCGGAGTGGGTTTGGGTCTGGCGGAGTGGGTTTGGGGTCTCGCGGAGTGGGTTGGGGTCTGGCGGAGTGGGTTCGGGTCTGGCGGAGTATGTTCGGGTCTGGTGGAGTGGGTTTGGGTCTGGCGGAGTGGGTTATGGTCTGGCGGAGTGGGTTCGGGTCTGTCGGAGTGGGTTGGGGTCTGGCGAAGTTGGTTGGGGTCTGGCGGAGTGGGTTCGGGTCTGGCGGAGTGGGCTCCAGTCTGGCTGAGTGGGTTCGGGTCTGGCGGAGTGGGTTCGGGTCTGGCGGAGTGGGTTCCGGTCTGGCAGAGTGGGTTCGGGTCTGGCGGAGTGGGTTCGGGTCTGGCGGAGTGGGTTCGGGTCTGGGGGAGTGGGTTCGGGTGTGGCGGAGTGGGTTCGGGTCTGGCGGAATGGTTTCGGGTCTCGCGGAATGGGTTCGGGTCTGGCGGAGTGGGTTCGGGTCTGGCGGAGTGGGTTGTGGTCTGGCGGAGTATGTTCGGGTCTGGTGGAGTGGGTTTGGGTCTGGCGGAGTGGGTTATGGTCTGGCGGAGTGGGTTCGGGTCTGTCGGAGTGGGTTGGGGTCTGGCGAAGTTGGTTGGGGTCTGGCGGAGTGGGTTCGGGTCTGGCGGAGTGGGTTCCAGTCTGGCTGAGTGGGTTCGGGTCTGGCGGAGTGGGTTTGGGTCTGGCGGAGTGGGTTCCAGTCTGGCTGAGTGGGTTCGGGTCTGGCGGAGTGGGTTCGGGTCTGGCGGAGTGGGTTCCGGTCTGGCTGAGTGGGTTCAGGTCTGGCGGAGTGGGTTCGGGTCTGGCGGAGTGGGTTCGGGTCTGGGGGAGTGGGTTCGGGTGTGGCGGAGTGGGTTCGGGTCTGGCGGAATGGTTTCGGGTCTCGCGGAATGGGTTCGGGTCTGGCGGAGTGGGTTCGGGTCTGGCGGAGTGGGTTGTGGTCTGGCGGAGTGGGTTCGGGTTTGGCGGAGTGGGTTCAGGTCTCGCGGAGTGTGTTCGGGTCTGGCGGAGTGGGTTCGGGTCTGGCGGAGTGGGTTCGGGTCTGGCAGAGTGGGTTTGGGTCTGGCGGAGGGGGTTTGGGTCTGGCGGAGTGTGTTTGGGTCTGGCGCAGTGGGTTGGGGTCTGGCGGAGTGGGTTGGGGTCTGGCGGAGTGGGTTGGGGTCTGGCGGAGTGGGTTCGGGTCTGGCGGAGTGGGTTCGGGTCTGGCGGAGTGGGTTTGGGTCTGGCGGAGTGGGTTCCGGTCTGTCGGTGTGGGTTCGGGCCTGGCGGAGTGGGTTGTGGTCTGGCGGATTGGGTTCGGGTTTGGCGGAGTGGGTTCGGGTCTGGCGGAGTGGGTTGGGGTCTGGCGGAGTGGGTTGGGGTCTGGCGGAGTGGGTTGGGGTCTGGCGGAGTGGGTTCGGATCTGGCGGAATGGGTTCGGGTCTGGCGGAGTGGGTTTCGGTCTGGCCGAGTGGGGTCGGGTCTGTCGGTGTGGGTTCGGGTCTGGCGGAGTGGGTTGTGGTCTGGCGGAGTGGGTTTGGGTCTGGCGAAGTGGGTTTGTGTCTGGCGGAGTGGGTTTGGGTCTGCCGGAGTGGGTTTGGGTCTGGCGGAGTGGGTTTGGGGTCTGGCGGTGTGGGTTCGGGTCTGGGGGAGTGGGTTCGGGTCTGGCGGAATGGTTTCGGGTCTCGCGGAATGGGTTCGGGTCTGGCGGAGTGGGTTCGGGTCTGGCGGAGTGGGTTGTGGTCTGGCGGAGTATGTTCGGGTCTGGTGGATTGGGTTTGGGTCTGGCGGAGTGGGTTATGGTCTGGCGGAGTGGTTTCGGGTCTGTCGGAGTGGGTTGGGGTCTGGCGAAGTTGGTTGGGGTCTGGCGGAGTGGGTTCGGGTCTGGCGGAGTGGGTTCCAGTCTGGCTGAGTGGGTTGGGGTCTGGCGGAGTGGGTTCGGGTCTGGCGGAGTGGGTTCCGGTCTGGCTGAGTGGGTTCAGGTCTGGCGGAGTGGGTTCGGGTCTGGCGGAGTGGGTTCGGGTCTGGGGGAGTGGGTTCGGGTGTGGCGGAGTGGGTTCGGGTCTGGCGGAATGGTTTCGGGTCTCGCGGAATGGGTTCGGGTCTGGCGGAGTGGGTTCGGGTCTGGCAGAGTGGGTTGTGGTCTGGCGGAGTGGGTTCGGGTTTGGCGGAGTGGGTTCGGGTCTCGCGGAGTGTGTTCGGGTCTGGCGGAGTGGGTTCGGGTCTGGCGGAGTGGGTTCGGGTCTGGCGGAGTGGGTTTGGGTCTGGCGGAGGGGGTTTGGGTCTGGCGGAGTGTGTTTGGGTCTGGCGCAGTGGGTTGGGGTCTGGCGGAGTGGGTTGGGGTCTGGCGGAGTGGGTTGGGGTCTGGCGGAGTGGGTTCGGGTCTGGCGGAGTGGGTTCGGGTCTGGCGGAGTGGGTTTGGGTCTGGCGGAGTGGGTTCCGGTCTGTCGGTGTGGGTTCGGGCCTGGCGGAGTGGGTTGTGGTCTGGCGGATTGGGTTCGGGTTTGGCGGAGTGGGTTCGGGTCTGGCGGAGTGGGTTGGGGTCTGGCGGAGTGGGTTGGGGTCTGGCGGAGTGGGTTGGGGTCTGGCGGAGTGGGTTCGGATCTGGCGGAATAGGTTCGGGTCTGGCGGAGTGGGTTTGGGTCTGGCGGAGTGGGGTTGGGTCTGTCGGTGTGGGTTCGGGTCTGGCGGAGTGGGTTGTGGTCTGGCGGAGTGGGTTTGGGTCTGGCGAAGTGGGTTTGTGTCTGGCGGAGTGGGTTTGGGTCTGCCGGAGTGGGTTTGGGTCTGGCGGAGTGGGTTTGGGGTCTGGCGGAGTGGGTTTGGGTCTGGCGGTGTGGGTTTGGGTCTGGCGGAGTGGGTTTGGGTCTGGCGGAGTGGGTTTGGGTCTGGCGGAGTGGGTTTGGGGTCTCGCGGAGTGGGTTGGGGTCTGGCGGAGTGGGTTCGGGTCTCGCGGAGTATGTTCGGGTCTGGCGGAGTGGGTTTGGGTCTGGCGGAGTGGGTTGGGGTCTGGCGGAGTGGGTTGGGGTCTGGCGGAGTGGGTTGGGGTCTGGGGGAGTGGGTTCGGGTCTGGCGGAGTGGGTTCGGGTCTGGCGGAGTGGGTTAGGGTCTGGCGGAGTGGGTTTGGGTCTGGCGGAGTGGGTTCGGGTCTGGCGGAGTGGGTTCGGGTCTGGCGAAGTGGGTTTGTGTCTGGCGGAGTGGGTTTGGGTCTGGCGGAGTGGGTTATGGTCTGGCGGAGTGGGTTCGGGTCTGTCGGAGTGGGTTGGGGTCTGGCGAAGTTGGTTGGGGTCTGGCGGAGTGGGTTCGGGTCTGGCGGAGTGGGTTCCGGTCTGGCGGAGTGGGTTCGGGTGTGGCGGAGTGGGTTCGGGTCTGGCGGAGTGGGTTCGGGTGTGGCGGAGTGGGTTCGGGTGTGGCGGAGTGGGTTCGGGTCTGGCGGAATGGTTTCGGGTCTCGCGGATTGGGTTGGGGTCTGGCGGAGTGGGTTCGGGTCTGGCGGAGTGGGTTGTGGTCTGGCGGAGTAGGTTCGGGTTTGGCGGAGTGGGTTCGGGTCTCGCGGAGTGGGTTGGGGTCTGGCGGAGTGGGTTCGGGTCTGGCGGAGTGGGTTGTGGTCTGGCGGAGTAGGTTCGGGTTTGGCGGAGTGGGTTCGGGTCTCGCGGAGTGGGTTGGGGTCTGGCGGAGTGGGTTCGGGTCTGGCGGAGTGGGTTCGGGTCTGGCAGAGTGGGTTTGGGTCTGGCGGAGGGGGTTTGGGTCTGGCGGAGTGTGTTTGGGTCTGGCGCAGTGGGTTGGGGTCTGGCGGAGTGGGTTGGGGTCTGGCGGAGTGGGTTGGGGTCTGGCGGAGTGGGTTGGGGTCTGGCGGAGTGGGTTGGGGTCTGGCGGAGTGGGTTTGGGTCTGGCGGAGTGGGTTCGGGTCTGTCGGTGTGGGTTCGGGTCTGGCGGAGTGGGTTGTGGTCTGGCGGAGTGGGTTTGGGTTTGGCAGAGTGGGTTCGGGTCTGGCGGAGTGGGTTGGGGTCTGGCGGAGTGGGTTGGGGTCTGGCGGAGTGGGTTGGGGTCTGGCGGAGTGGGTTCGGATCTGGCGGAATGGGTTCGGGTCTGGCGGAGTGGGTTTGGGTCTGGCGGAGTGGGGTCGGGTCTGTCGGTGTGGGTTCGGGTCTGGCGGAGTGGGTTGTGGTCTGGCGGAGTGGGTTCGAGTCTGGCGAAGTGGGTTTGTGTCTGGCGGAGTGGGTTTGGGTCTGCCGGAGTGGGTTTGGGTCTGGCGGAGTGGGTTTGGGGTCTGGCGGAGTGGGTTTGGGTCTGGCGGTGTGGGTTTGGGTCTGGCGGAGTGGGTTTGGGTCTGGCGGAGTGGGTTTCGGTCTGGCGGAGTGGGTTTGGGGTCTCGCGGAGTGGGTTGGGGTCTGGCGGAGTGGGTTCGGGTCTGGCGGAGTATGTTCGGGTCTGGTGGAGTGGGTTTGGGTCTGGCGGAGTGGGTTATGGTCTGGCGGAGTGGGTTCGGGTCTGTCGGAGTGGGTTGGGGTCTGGCGAAGTTGGTTGGGGTCTGGCGGAGTGGGTTCGGGTCTGGCGGAGTGGGCTCCAGTCTGGCTGAGTGGGTTCGGGTCTGGCGGAGTGGGTTCGGGTCTGGCGGAGTGGGTTCCGGTCTGGCAGAGTGGGTTCGGGTCTGGCGGAGTGGGTTCGGGTCTGGCGGAGTGGGTTCGGGTCTGGGGGAGTGGGTTCGGGTGTGGCGGAGTGGGTTCGGGTCTGGCGGAATGGTTTCGGGTCTCGCGGAATGGGTTCGGGTCTGGCGGAGTGGGTTCGGGTCTGGCGGAGTGGGTTGTGGTCTGGCGGAGTATGTTCGGGTCTGGTGGAGTGGGTTTGGGTCTGGCGGAGTGGGTTATGGTCTGGCGGAGTGGGTTCGGGTCTGTCGGAGTGGGTTGGGGTCTGGCGAAGTTGGTTGGGGTCTGGCGGAGTGGGTTCGGGTCTGGCGGAGTGGGTTCCAGTCTGGCTGAGTGGGTTCGGGTCTGGCGGAGTGGGTTCGGGTCTGGCGGAGTGGGTTCCGGTCTGGCTGAGTGGGTTCAGGTCTGGCGGAGTGGGTTCGGGTCTGGCGGAGTGGGTTCGGGTCTGGGGGAGTGGGTTCGGGTGTGGCGGAATGGGTTCGGGTCTGGCGGAATGGTTTCGGGTCTCGCGGAATGGGTTCGGGTCTGGCAGAGTGGGTTCGGGTCTGGCGGAGTGGGTTGTGGTCTGGCGGAGTGGGTTCGGGTCTGGCAGAGTGGGTTTGGGTCTGGCGGAGGGGGTTTGGGTCTGGCGGAGTGTGTTTGGGTCTGGCGTAGTGGGTTGGGGTCTGGCGGAGTGGGTTGGGGTCTGGCGGAGTGGGTTGGGGTCTGGCGGAGTGGGTTCGGGTCTGGTGGAGTGGGTTCGGGTCTGGCGGAGTGGGTTTGGGTCTGGCGGAGTGGGTTCCGGTCTGTCGGTGTGGGTTCGGGCCTGGCGGAGTGGGTTGTGGTCTGGCGGATTGGGTTCGGGTTTGGCGGAGTGGGTTCGGGTCTGGCGGAGTGGGTTGGGGTCTGGCGGAGTGGGTTGGGGTCTGGCGGAGTGGGTTGGGGTCTGGCGGAGTTGGTTCGGATCTGGCGGAATGGGTTCGGGTCTGGCGGAGTGGGTTTGGGTCTGGCGGAGTGGGGTCGGGTCTGTCGGTGTGGGTTCGGGTCTGGCGGAGTGGGTTGTGGTCTGGCGGAGTGGGTTTGGGTCTGGCGAAGTGGGTTTGTGTCTGGCGGAGTGGGTTTGGGTCTGCCGGAGTGGGTTTGGGTCTGGCGGAGTGGGTTTGGGGTCTGGCGGTGTGGGTTTGGGTCTGGCGGAGTGGGTTTGGGTCTGGCGGAGTGGGTTTGGGTCTGGCGGAGTGGGTTTGGGTCTGGCGGAGTGGGTTCGGGTCTGGCGGAGTATGTTCGGGTCTGGCGGAGTGGGTTTGGGTCTGGCGGAGTGGGTTGGGGTCTGGCGGAGTGGGTTGGGGTCTGGCGGAGTGGGTTGGGGTCTGGGGGAGTGGGTTCGGGTCTGGCGGAGTGGGTTCGGGTCTGGCGGAGTGGGTTAGGGTCTGGCGGAGTGGGTTCGGGTCTGGCGGAGTGGGTTCGGGTCTGGCGGAGTGGGTTCGGGTCTGGCGGTGTGGGTTCGGGTCTGGCGAAGTGGGTTTGTGTCTGGCGGAGTGGGTTTGGGTCTGGCGGAGTGGGTTTGGGTCTGGCGGAGTGGGTTTGGGGTCTGGCGGAGTGGGTTTGGGTCTGGCCGAGTGGGTTTGGGTCTGGCGGAGTGGGTTTGGGTCTGGCGGAGTGGGTTTGGGTCTGGCGGAGTGGGTTTGGGGTCTCGCGGAGTGGGTTGAGGTCTGGCGGTGTGGGTTCGGGTCTGGCGGAGTATGTTCGGGTCTGGCGGAGTGGGTTTGGGTCTGGCGGAGTGGGTTCCGGTCTGGCTGTGTGGGTTCGGGTCTGGCGGAGTGGGTTCGGGTCTGGCGGAGTGGGTTCGGGTGTGGCGGAGTGGGTTCGGGTGTGGCGGAGTGGGTTCGGGTCTGGCGGAATGGTTTCGGGTCTCGCGGAATAGGTTCGGGTCTGGTGGAGTGTGTTCGGGTCTGGCGGAGTGGGTTGTGGTCTGGCGGAGTGGGTTCGGGTTTGGCGGAGTGGGTTCGGGTCTCGCGGAGTGTGTTCGGGTCTGGCGGAGTGGGTTCGGGTCTGGCGGAGTGGGTTCGGGTCTGGCAGAGTGGGTTCGGATCTGGCGGAATGGGTTCGGGTCTGGCGGAGTGGGTTCGGGTCTGGCGGAGTGGGGTCGGGTCTGTCGGTGTGGGTTCGGGTCTGGCGGAGTGGGTTGTGGTCTGGCGGAGTGGGTTCGGGTCTGGCGAAGTGGGTTTGTGTCTGGCGGAGTGGGTTTGGGTCTGCCGGAGTGGGTTTGGGTCTGGCGGAGTGGGTTTGGGGTCTGGCGGAGTGGGTTTGGGTCTGGCGGTGTGGGTTTGGGTCTGGCGGAGTGGGTTTGGGTCTGGCGGAGTGGGTTTCGGTCTGGCGGAGTGGGTTTGGGGTCTCGCGGAGTGGGTTGGGGTCTGGCGGAGTGGGTTCGGGTCTGGCGGAGTATGTTCGGGTCTGGTGGAGTGGGTTTGGGTCTGGCGGAGTGGGTTATGGTCTGGCGGAGTGGGTTCGGGTCTGTCGGAGTGGGTTGGGGTCTGGCGAAGTTGGTTGGGGTCTGGCGGAGTGGGTTCGGGTCTGGCGGAGTGGGCTCCAGTCTGGCTGAGTGGGTTCGGGTCTGGTGGAGTGGGTTCGGGTCTGGCGGAGTGGGTTCCGGTCTGGCAGAGTGGGTTCGGGTCTGGCGGAGTGGGTTCGGGTCTGGCGGAGTGGGTTCGGTTCTGGGGGAGTGGGTTCGGGTGTGGCGGAGTGGGTTCGGGTCTGGCGGAATGGTTTCGGGTCTCGCGGAATGGGTTCGGGTCTGGCGGAGTGGGTTCGGGTCTGGCGGAGTGGGTTGTGGTCTGGCGGAGTATGTTCGGGTCTGGTGGAGTGGGTTTGGGTCTGGCGGAGTGGGTTATGGTCTGGCGGAGTGGGTTCGGGTCTGTCGGAGTGGGTTGGGGTCTGGCGAAGTTGGTTGGGGTCTGGCGGAGTGGGTTCGGGTCTGGCGGAGTGGGTTCCAGTCTGGCTGAGTGGGTTCGGGTCTGGCGGAGTGGGTTCGGGTCTGGCGGAGTGGGTTCCGGTCTGGCTGAGTGGGTTCAGGTCTGGCGGAGTGGGTTCGGGTCTGGCGGAGTGGGTTCGGGTCTGGGGGAGTGGGTTCGGGTGTGGCGGAATGGGTTCGGGTCTGGCGGAATGGTTTCGGGTCTCGCGGAATGGGTTCGGGTCTGGCAGAGTGGGTTCGGGTCTGGCGGAGTGGGTTGTGGTCTGGCGGAGTGGGTTCGGGTCTGGCAGAGTGGGTTTGGGTCTGGCGGAGGGGGTTTGGGTCTGGCGGAGTGTGTTTGGGTCTGGCATAGTGGGTTGGGGTCTGGCGGAGTGGGTTGGGGTCTGGCGGAGTGGGTTGGGGTCTGGCGGAGTGGGTTCGGGTCTGGCGGAGTGGGTTCGGGTCTGGCGGAGTGGGTTTGGGTCTGGCGGAGTGGGTTCCGGTCTGTCGGTGTGGGTTCGGGCCTGGCGGAGTGGGTTGTGGTCTGGCGGATTGGGTTCGGGTTTGGCGGAGTGGGTTCGGGTCTGGCGGAGTGGGTTGGGGTCTGGCGGAGTGGGTTGGGGTCTGGCGGAGTGGGTTGGGGTCTGGCGGAGTTGGTTCGGATCTGGCGGAATGGGTTCGGGTCTGGCGGAGTGGGTTTGGGTCTGGCGGAGTGGGGTCGGGTCTGTCGGTGTGGGTTCGGGTCTGGCGGAGTGGGTTGTGGTCTGGCGGAGTGGGTTTGGGTCTGGCGAAGTGGGTTTGTGTCTGGCGGAGTGGGTTTGGGTCTGCCGGAGTGGGTTTGGGTCTGGCGGAGTGGGTTTGGGGTCTGGCGGTGTGGGTTTGGGTCTGGCGGAGTGGGTTTGGGTCTGGCGGAGTGGGTTTGGGTCTGGCGGAGTGGGTTTGGGTCTGGCGGAGTGGGTTCGGGTCTGGCGGAGTATGTTCGGGTCTGGCGGAGTGGGTTTGGGTCTGGCGGAGTGGGTTGGGGTCTGGCGGAGTGGGTTGGGGTCTGGCGGAGTGGGTTGGGGTCTGGGGGAGTGGGTTCGGGTCTGGCGGAGTGGGTTCGTGTCTGGCGGAGTGGGTTAGGGTCTGGCGGAGTGGGTTCGGGTCTGGCGGAGTGGGTTCGGGTCTGGCGGAGTGGGTTCGGGTCTGGCGGTGTGGGTTCGGGTCTGGCGAAGTGGGTTTGTGTCTGGCGGAGTGGGTTTGGGTCTGGCGGAGTGGGTTTGGGTCTGGCGGAGTGGGTTTGGGGTCTGGCGGAGTGGGTTTGGGTCTGGCCGAGTGGGTTTGGGTCTGGCGGAGTGGGTTTGGGTCTGGCGGAGTGGGTTTGGGTCTGGCGGAGTGGGTTTGGGGTCTCGCGGAGTGGGTTGAGGTCTGGCGGTGTGGGTTCGGGTCTGGCGGAGTATGTTCGGGTCTGGCGGAGTGGGTTTGGGTCTGGCGGAGTGGGTTCCGGTCTGGCTGAGTGGGTTCGGGTCTGGCGGAGTGGGTTCGGGTCTGGCGGAGTGGGTTCGGGTGTGGCGGAGTGGGTTCGGGTGTGGCGGAGTGGGTTCGGGTCTGGCGGAATGGTTTCGGGTCTCGCGGAATAGGTTCGGGTCTGGTGGAGTGTGTTCGGGTCTGGCGGAGTGGGTTGTGGTCTGGCGGAGTGGGTTCGGGTTTGGCGGAGTGGGTTCGGGTCTCGCGGAGTGTGTTCGGGTCTGGCGGAGTGGGTTCGGGTCTGGCGGAGTGGGTTCGGGTCTGGCAGAGTGGGTTTGGGTCTGGCGGAGGGGGTTTGGGTCTGGCGGAGTGTGTTTGGGTCTGGCGCAGTGGGTTGGGGTCTGGCGGAGTGGGTTGGGGTCTGGCGGAGTGGGTTGGGGTCTGGCGGAGTGGGTTGGGGTCTGGCGGAGTGGGTTCGGGTCTGGCGGAGTGGGTTAGGGTCTGGCGGAGTGGGTTCCGGTCTGTCGGTGTGGGTTCGGGTCTGGCGGAGTGGGTTGTGGTCTGGCGGAGTGGGTTCGGGTTTGGCGGAGTGGGTTCGGGTCTGGCGGAGTGGGTTGGGGTCTGGCGGAGTGGGTTGGGGTCTGGCGGAGTGGGTTGGGGTCTGGCGGAGTGGGTTCGGATCTGGCGGAATGGGTTCGGGTCTGGCGGAGTGGGTTTGGGTCTGGCGGAGTGGGGTCGGGTCTGGCGGAGTGGGGTCGGGTCTGTCGGTGTGGGTTCGGGTCTGGGGGAGTGGGTTTGTGTCTGGTGGAGTGGGTTTGAGTCTTGCGGAGTGGGTTTGGGGTCTGACGGAGTAGGTTTGTGTCTGGCGGAGTTGGTTTGGGTCTGCCGGAGTGGGTTTGGGTCTGGCGGAGTGGGTTGGTGTCTGGCGGAGTGGGTTGGGGTCTGGCGGAGTGGGTTGGGGTCTGGCGGAGTGGGTTCGGGTCTGGCGGATTGGGTTCGGGTCTGGCGGAGTGGGTTCGGGTCTGGCGGAGTGGGTTAGGGTCTGGCGGAGTGGGTTCGGGTCTGGCGGAGTGGGTTCGGGTCTGGCGGAGTGGGTTCGGGTCTGTCGGAGTGGGTTGGGGTCTGGCGAAGTTGGTTGGGGTCTGGCGGAGTGGGTTCGGGTCTGGCGGAGTGGGTTCTGGTCTGGCGGAGTGGGTTCGGGTCTGGCGGAGTGGGTTGGGGTCTGGCGGAGTGGGTTCGGGTGTGGCGGAGTGGGTTCGGGTGTGGCGGAGTGGGTTCGGGTCTGGCGGAATGGTTTCGGGTCTCGCGGATTGGGTTCGGGTCTGGCGGAGTGGGTTCGGGTCTGGCGGAGTGGGTTGTGGTCTGGCGGAGTGGGTTCGGGTTTGGCGGAGTGGGTTCGGGTCTCGCGGAGTGGGTTCGGGTCTGGCGGAGTGGGTTCGGGTCTGGCGGAGTGGGTTCGGGTCTGGCGGAGTGGGTTGGGGTCTGGCGGAGTGGTTTGGGGTCTGGCGGAGTGGGTTCGGGTCTGGCGGAGTGGGTTCGGGTCTGGCGGAGTGGGTTTGGGTCTGGCGGAGTGGGTTCGGGTCTGTCGGTGTGGGTTCGGGTCTGGCGGAGTGGGTTGTGGTCTGGCGGAGTGGGTTCGGGTTTGGCGGAGTGGGTTCGGGTCTGGCGGAGTGGGTTGGGGTCTGGCGGAGTGGGTTGGGGTCTGGCAGAGTGGGTTGGGGTCTGGCGGAGTGGGTTCGGATCTGGCGGAATGGGTTCGGGTCTGGCAGAGTGGGTTTGGGTCTGGCGGAGTGGGGTCGGGTCTGTCGGTGTGGGTTCGGGTCTGGCGGAATGGGTTGTGGTCTGGCGGAGTGGGTTGGGGTCTGGCGAAGTGGGTTTGTGTCTGGCGGAGTGGGTTTGGGTCTGCCGGAGTGGGTTTGGGTATGGCGGAGTGGGTTTTGGGTCTGGCGGAGTGGGTTTGGGTCTGGCGGAGTGGGTTTGGGTCTGGCGGAGTGGGTTTGGGTCTGGCGGAGTGGGTTTCGGTCTGGCGGAGTGGGTTTGGGGTCTCGCGGAGTGGGTTGGGGTCTGGCGGAGTGGGTTCGGGTCTGGCGGAGTGGGTTCGGGTCTGGCGGAGTGGGTGCGGGTCTGGCGGAGTGGGTTTGGGTCTGGCGGAGTGAGTTCGGGTATGTCGGTGTGGGTTCGGGTCTGGCGGAGTGGGTTTGGGTCTGGCGGAGTGGGGTCGGGTCTGTCGGTGTGGGTTTGGGTCTGGCGGAGTGGGTTGTGGTCTGGCGGAGTGGGATCGGGTCTGGCGGAGTTGGTTTGTGTCTGGCGGAGTGGGTTTGGGTCTGGCGGAGTGGGTTTGGGTCTGGCGGAGTGGGTTTGGGGTCTGACGGAGTGGGTTTGGGTCTGGCGGATTTGGTTTGGGTGTGGCGGGGTGGGTTTGGGTCTGGCGGAGTGGGTTCGGGTGTGGCGGAGTGGGTTGGGGTCTGTCGGAGTGGGTTCGGGTCTGGTGGAGTGGTTTCGGGTCTCGGGAATGGGTTCGGGTCTGGCGGAGTGGGTTCGGGTCTGGCGGAGTGGGTTCGGGTCTGGCAGAGTGGGTTTGGGTCTGGCGGAGGGGGTTTGGGTCTGGCGGAGTGGGTTGGGGTCTGGCGGAGTGGTTTCGGGTCTGGCGGAGTGGGTTCGGGTCTGGCGGAGTGGGTTCGGGTCTGGCGGAGTGGGTTTGGGTCTGGCGGAGTGAGTTCGGGTATGTCGGTGTGGGTTCGGGTCTGGCGGAGTGGGTTGTGATCTGTCGGAGCGGGTTCGGGTTTGGCGGAGTGGGTTCGGGTCCGGCGGAGTGGGTTCGGGTCTGGCGGAGCGGGTTGGGGTCTGGCGGAGTGGGTTGGGGTCTGGCGGAGTGGGTTCGGATCTGGCGGAATGGGTTCGGGTCTGGCGGAGTGGGTTTGGGTCTGGCGGAGTGGGGTCGGGTCTGTCGGTGTGGGTTTGGGTCTGGCGGAGTGGGTTTGGGTCTGGCGGAGTGGGTTTGGGTCTGTCGGTGTGGGTTCGGGTCTGGCGGAGTGGGTTGTGGTCTGGCGGAGTGGGTTCGGGTCTGGCGAAGTGGGTTTGTGTCTGGCGGAGTGGGTTTGGGTCTGCCGGAGTGGGTTTGGGTCTGGCGGAGTGGGTTTGGGGTCTGGCGGAGTGGGTTTGGGTCTGGCGGAGTGGGTTTGGGTCTGGCGGAGTGGGTTTGGGTCTGGCCGAGTGGGTTTGTGTTTGGCGGAGTGGGTTTGGGGTCTCGCGGAGTGGGTTGGGGTCTGGCGGAGCGGGTTCGGGTCTGGCGGAGTATGTTCGGGTCTGGCGGAGTGGGTTTGGGTCTGGCGGAGTGGGTTGGAGTCTGGAGGAGTGGGTTGGGGTCTGGCGTAGTGGGTTGGGGTCTGTCGGTGTGGGTTCGGGTCTGGCGGATTGGGTTCGGGTCTGGCGGAGTGGGTTCGGGTCTGGCGGAGTGGGTTAGGATCTGGCGGAGTGGGTTCGGGTCTGGCGTAGTGGGTTCGGGTATGGCGGAGTGGGTTCGGGTCTGGCGGAGTGGGTTTGGGTCTGCCGGAGTGGGTTTGGGTCTGGCGGAGTGGGTTTGGGTCTGGCGGAGTGGGTTCGGGTCTGGCGGAGTGGGTTTGGGTCTGGCGGAGTGGGTTCCGGTCTGTCGGTGTGGGTTCGGGTCTGGCGGAGTGGGTTGTGGTCTGGCGGAGTGGGTTCGGGTTTGGCGGAGTGGGTTGGGGTCTGGCGGAGTGGGTTGGGGTCTGGCGGAGTGGGTTGGGGTCTGGCGGAGTGGGTTGGTTCTGGCGGAGTGGGTTCGGATCTGGCGGAATGGGTTCGGGTCTGGCGGAGTGGGTTGGGGTCTGGCGGAGTGGGGTCGGGTCTGGCGGAGTGGGGTCGGGTCTGTCGGTGTGGGTTCGGGTCTGGGGGAGTGGGTTTGTGTCTGGCGGAGTGGGTTTGAGTCTTGCGGAGTGGGTTTGGGGTCTGACGGAGTAGGTTTGTGTCTGGCGGAGGGTTACACAAAAAGCTGGAGAAACTCAGCGGGTGCAGCAGCATCTAAGGAGCGAAGGAGATAGGCGACGTTTCGGGTCGAGTCCCTTCTGTCTGAGGAAGGGTCTCGACCCGAAACGTCGCCTATCTCCTTCGCTCCTTTGATGCTGCTGCACCCGCTGAGTTTCTCCAGCTTTTTGTGTAACCCTCGATTCTCCAGCATCTGCAGTTCCTTCTTTAAAACATTGTGTCTGGCGGAGTTGGTTTGGGTCTGCCGGAGTGTGTTTGGGTCTGGCGGAGTGGGTTTAGGTCTGGCGGAGTGGGTTCGGGTCTGTCGGAGTGGGTTGGGGTCTGGCGGAGTGGGTTGGGGTCTGGCGGAGTGGGTTCGAGTCTGGCGGAGAGGGTTCGGGTCTGGCGGAGTTGGTTCGGGTCTGGCGGAGTGGGTTCTGGTCTGGCGGAGTGGGTTCTGGTCTGGCGGAGTGGGTTCGGGTCTGGCGGAGTGGGTTCGGGTCTGGCGGAGTGGGTTCGGGTCTGGCGGAGTGGGTTTGGGTCTGGCGGAGTGGGTTTGGGTCTGTCGGAATGGGTTAGGGTCTGGGGGAGTGGGTTGTGGTCTGGGGGAGTGGGTTCGGGTATGGCGGAGTGGGTTCGGGTCTGGCGGAGTGGGTTTGGGTCTGGCGGAGTGGGTTTGGGTCTGGCGGAGTGGGTTTGGGTCTGGCGGAGTGGGTTTGTGTCTGGCGGAGTGGGTTTGGGTCTGCCGGAGTGGGATTGGGTCTGGCGGAGTGGGTTCGGGTCTGGCGGAGTGGGTTTGGTACTGGCGGAGTGGGTTTGGGTCTGGCGGAGTGGGTTTGGGTCTGGCGGAGTGAGTTTGGGTCTGGCGGAGTGGGTTTGGGTCTGGAGGAGTGGGTTTGGGACTGGCGGAGTGGGTTTGGGTCTGGCGGAGTGGGTTTGGGTCTGGCGGAGTGGGTTGGGGTCTGGCGGAGTGGTTTCGGGTCTGGCGGAGTGGGTTCGGGTCTGGCGGAGTGGGTTCGGGTCTGGCGGAGTGGGTTGGGGTCTGGCGGAGTTTGTTGGGGTCTGGCGGAGTGGGCTGGGGTCTGGCGAAGTTGGTTGGTGTCTGGCGGAGTCGGTTCGGATCTGGCAGAGTGGGTTCCGGTCTGGCGGAGTGGGTTCGGGTCTGGCGGAGGGGGTTCGGGTCTGGCGGAGTGGGTTCGGGTGTGGCGGAGTGGGTTCGGGTGTGGCGGAGTGGGTTCGGGTCTGGCGGAATGGTTTCGGGTCTCGCGGAATGGGTTCGGGTCTGGCGGAGTGGGTTCGGGTCTGGCGGAGTGGGTTGTGGTCTGGCGGAGTGGGTTCGGGTTTGGTGGAGTGGGTTCGGGTCTCGCGGAGTGGGTTCGGGTCTGGCGGAGTGGGTTCGGGTCTGGCGGAGTGGGTTCGGGTCTGGCAGAGTGGGTTTGGGTCTGGCAGAGGGGGTTTGGGTCTGGCGGAGTGTGTTTGGGTCTGGCGCAGTGGGTTGGGGTCTGGAGGAGTGGGTTTGGGACTGGCGGAGTGGGTTTGGGTCTGGCGGAGTGGGTTTGGGTCTGGCGGAGTGGGTTGGGGTCTGGCGGAGTGGTTTCGGGTCTGGCGGAGTGGGTTCGGGTCTGGCGGAGTGGGTTTGGGTCTGGCGGAGTGGGTTGGGGTCTGGCGGAGTTTGTTGGGGTCTGGCGGAGTGGGTTCGGGTCTGGCGGAGTGGGTTCGGGTCTGGCGGAGTGGGTTATGGTCTGGCGGAGTGGGTTCGGGTCTGTCGGAGTGGGCTGGGGTCTGGCGAAGTTGGTTGGTGTCTGGCGGAGTGGGTTCGGGTCTGGCAGAGTGGGTTCCGGTCTGGCGGAGTGGGTTCGGGTCTGGCGGAGGGGGTTCGGGTCTGGCGGAGTGGGTTCGGGTGTGGCGGAGTGGGTTCGGGTGTGGCGGAGTGGGTTCGGGTCTGGCGGAATGGTTTCGGGTCTCGCGGAATGGGTTCGGGTCTGGCGGAGTGGGTTCGGGTCTGGCGGAGTGGGTTGTGGTCTGGCGGAGTGGGTTCGGGTTTGGTGGAGTGGGTTCGGGTCTCGCGGAGTGGGTTCGGGTCTGGCGGAGTGGGTTCGGGTCTGGCGGAGTGGGTTCGGGTCTGGCAGAGTGGGTTTGGGTCTGGCGGAGGGGGTTTGGGTCTGGCGGAGTGTGTTTGGGTCTGGCGCAGTGGGTTGGGGTCTGGCGGAGTGGGTTGGGGTCTGGCGGAGTGGGTTGGGGTCTGGTGGAGTGGGTTCGGATCTGGCGGAATGGGTTCGGGTCTGTCGGAGGGGGTTTGGGTCTGGCGGAGTGGGGTCGGGTCTGTCGGTGTGGGTTCGGGTCTGGCGGAGTGGGTTGTGGTCTGGCGGAGTGGGTTCTGGTCTGGCGAAGTGGGTTTGTGTCTGGCGGAGTGGGTTTGGGTCTGCCGGGGTGGGTTTGTGTCTGGCGGAGTGGGTTTGGGGTCTGGCGGAGTGGGTTTGGGTCTGGCGGAGTGGGTATGGGTCTGGCGGAGTGGGTTTGGGTCTGGCGGAGTGGGTTTGGGTCTGGCGGAGTGGGTTTGGGGTCTCGCGGAGTGGGTTGGGGTCTGGCGGAGTGGGTTCGGGTCTGGCGGAGTATGTTCGGGTCTGGCGGAGTGGGTTTGGGTCTGGCGGAGTGGGTTGGGGTCTGGCGGAGTGGGTTGGTGTCTGGCGGAGTGGGTTGGGGTCTGGGGGAGTGGGTTGGTGTCTGGCGGAGTGGGTTTGGGTCTGGCGGAGTGGGTTGGGGTCTGGCGGAGTGGGTTGGGGTCTGGCGGAGTGGGTTGGGGTCTGGGGGAGTGGGTTCGGGTCTGGCGGAGTGGGTTCGGGTCTGGCGGAGTGGGTTTGGGTCTGGCGGAGTGGGTTCCGGTCTGTCGGTGTGGGTTCGGGCCTGGCGGAGTGGGTTGTGGTCTGGCGGATTGGGTTCGGGTTTGGCGGAGTGGGTTCGGGTCTGGCGGAGTGGGTTGGGGTCTGGCGGAGTGGGTTGGGGTCTGGCGGAGTGGGTTGGGGTCTGGCGGAGTGGGTTCGGATCTGGCGGAATGGGTTCGGGTCTGGCGGAGTGGGTTTGGGTCTGGCGGAGTGGGGTCGGGTCTGTCGGTGTGGGTTCGGGTCTGGCGGAGTGGGTTGTGGTCTGGCGGAGTGGGTTTGGGTCTGGGGAAGTGGGTTTGTGTCTGGCGGAGTGGGTTCGGGTCTGGCGAAGTGGGTTTGTGTCTGGCGGAGTGGGTTTGGGTCTGCCGGAGTGGGTTTGGGTCTGGCGGAGTGGGTTTGGGTCTGGCGGAGTGGGTTTAGGTCTGGCGGAGTGGGTTTGGGTCTGGCGGAGTGGGTTTGGGGTCTCGCGGAGTGGGTTGGGGTCTGGCGGAGTGGGTTCGGGTCTGGCGGAGTATGTTCGGGTCTGGCGGAGTGGGTTTGGGTCTGGCGGAGTGGGTTGGGGTCTGGCGGAGTGGGTTGGGGTCTGGCGGAGTGGGTTGGAGTCTGGGGGAGTGGGTTCGGGTCTGGCGGAGTGGGTTCGGGTCTGGCGGAGTGGGTTAGGGTCTGGCGGAGTGGGTTCGGGTCTGGCGGAGTGGGTTCGGGTCTGGCGGAGTGGGTTCGGGTCTGGCGAAGTGGGTTTGTGTCTGGCGGAGTGGGTTTGGGTCTGGCGGAGTAGGTTATGGTCTGGCGGAGTGGGTTCGGGTCTGTCGGAGTGGGTTGGGGTCTGGCGAAGTTGGTTGGGGTCTGGCGGAGTGGGTTCGGGTCTGGCGGAGCGGGTTCCGGTCTGGCGGAGTGGGTTCGGGTCTGGCGGAGTGGGTTCGGGTCTGGCGGAGTGGGTTCGGGTGTGGCGGAGTGGGTTCGTGTGTGGCGGAGTGGGTTCGGGTCTGGCGGAATGGTTTCGGGTCTCGCGGATTGGGTTGGGGTCTGGCGGAGTGGGTTCGGGTCTGGCGGAGTGGGTTGTGGTCTGGCGGAGTAGGTTCGGGTTTGGCGGTGTGGGTTCGGGTCTCGCGGAGTGGGTTTGGGTCTGGCGGAGTGGGTTCGGGTCTGGCGGAGTGGGTTCGGGTCTGGCAGAGTGGGTTTGTGTCTGGCGGAGGGGGTTTGGGTCTGGCGGAGTGTGTTTGGGTCTGGCGCAGTGGGTTGGGGTCTGGCGGAGTGGGTTGGGGTCTGGCGGAGTGGGTTGGGGTCTGGCGGAGTGGGTTCGGGTCTGGCGGAGTGGGTTCGGGTCTGGCGGAGTGCGTTTGGGTCTGGCGGAGTGGGTTCGGGTCTGTCGGTGTGGGTTCGGGTCTGGCGGAGTGGGTTGTGGTCTGGCGGAGTGGGTTCGGGTTTGGCAGAGTGGGTTCGGGTCTGGCGGAGTGGGTTGGGGTCTGGCGGAGTGGGTTGGGGTCTGGCGGAGTGGGTTGGGGTCTGGCGGAGTGGGTTCGGATCTGGCGGAATGGGTTCGGGTCTGGCGGAGTGGGTTTGGGTCTGGCGGAGTGGGGTCGGGTCTGTCGGTGTGGGTTCGGGTCTGGCGGAGTGGGTTGTGGTCTGGCGGAGTGGGTTCGGGTCTGGCGAAGTGGGTTTGTGTCTGGCGGAGTGGGTTTGGGTCTGCCGGAGTGGGTTTGGGTCTGGCGGAGTGGGTTTGGGGTCTGGCGGAGTGGGTTTGGGTCTGGCGGTGTGGGTTTGGGTCTGGCGGAGTGGGTTTGGGTCTGGCGGAGTGGGTTTCGGTCTGGCGGAGTGGGTTTGGGTCTGGCGGAGTGGGTTTGTGTCTGGCGGAGTGGGTTTGGGTCTGCCGGAGTGGGATTGGGTCTGGCGGAGTGGGTTCGGGTCTGGCGGAGTGGGTTTGGTACTGGCGGAGTGGGTTTGGGTCTGGCGGAGTGGGTTTGGGTCTGGCGGAGTGAGTTTGGGTCTGGCGGAGTGGGTTTGGGTCTGGAGGAGTGGGTTTGGGACTGGCGGAGTGGGTTTGGGTCTGGCGGAGTGGGTTTGGGTCTGGCGGAGTGGGTTGGGGTCTGGCGGAGTGGTTTCGGGTCTGGCGGAGTGGGTTCGGGTCTGGCGGAGTGGGTTCGGGTCTGGCGGAGTGGGTTGGGGTCTGGCGGAGTTTGTTGGGGTCTGGCGGAGTGGGTTCGGGTCTGGCGGAGGGGGTTCGGGTCTGGCGGAGTGGGTTCGGGTGTGGCGGAGTGGGTTCGGGTGTGGCGGAGTGGGTTCGGGTCTGGCGGAATGGTTTCGGGTCTCGCGGAATGGGTTCGGGTCTGGCGGAGTGGGTTCGGGTCTGGCGGAGTGGGTTGTGGTCTGGCGGAGTGGGTTCGGGTTTGGTGGAGTGGGTTCGGGTCTCGCGGAGTGGGTTCGGGTCTGGCGGAGTGGGTTCGGGTCTGGCGGAGTGGGTTCGGGTCTGGCAGAGTGGGTTTGGGTCTGGCAGAGGGGGTTTGGGTCTGGCGGAGTGTGTTTGGGTCTGGCGCAGTGGGTTGGGGTCTGGAGGAGTGGGTTTGGGACTGGCGGAGTGGGTTTGGGTCTGGCGGAGTGGGTTTGGGTCTGGCGGAGTGGGTTGGGGTCTGGCGGAGTGGTTTCGGGTCTGGCGGAGTGGGTTCGGGTCTGGCGGAGTGGGTTTGGGTCTGGCGGAGTGGGTTGGGGTCTGGCGGAGTTTGTTGGGGTCTGGCGGAGTGGGTTCGGGTCTGGCGGAGTGGGTTCGGGTCTGGCGGAGTGGGTTATGGTCTGGCGGAGTGGGTTCGGGTCTGTCGGAGTGGGCTGGGGTCTGGCGAAGTTGGTTGGTGTCTGGCGGAGTGGGTTCGGGTCTGGCAGAGTGGGTTCCGGTCTGGCGGAGTGGGTTCGGGTCTGGCGGAGGGGGTTCGGGTCTGGCGGAGTGGGTTCGGGTGTGGCGGAGTGGGTTCGGGTGTGGCGGAGTGGGTTCGGGTCTGGCGGAATGGTTTCGGGTCTCGCGGAATGGGTTCGGGTCTGGCGGAGTGGGTTCGGGTCTGGCGGAGTGGGTTGTGGTCTGGCGGAGTGGGTTCGGGTTTGGTGGAGTGGGTTCGGGTCTCGCGGAGTGGGTTCGGGTCTGGCGGAGTGGGTTCGGGTCTGGCGGAGTGGGTTCGGGTCTGGCAGAGTGGGTTTGGGTCTGGCGGAGGGGGTTTGGGTCTGGCGGAGTGTGTTTGGGTCTGGCGCAGTGGGTTGGGGTCTGGCGGAGTGGGTTGGGGTCTGGCGGAGTGGGTTGGGGTCTGGTGGAGTGGGTTCGGATCTGGCGGAATGGGTTCGGGTCTGTCGGAGGGGGTTTGGGTCTGGCGGAGTGGGGTCGGGTCTGTCGGTGTGGGTTCGGGTCTGGCGGAGTGGGTTGTGGTCTGGCGGAGTGGGTTCTGGTCTGGCGAAGTGGGTTTGTGTCTGGCGGAGTGGGTTTGGGTCTGCCGGGGTGGGTTTGTGTCTGGCGGAGTGGGTTATGGTCTGGCGGAGTGGGTTCGGGTCTGTCGGAGTGGGCTGGGGTCTGGCGAAGTTGGTTGGTGTCTGGCGGAGTGGGTTCGGGTCTGGCAGAGTGGGTTCCGGTCTGGCGGAGTGGGTTCGGGTCTGGCGGAGGGGGTTCGGGTCTGGCGGAGTGGGTTCGGGTGTGGCGGAGTGGGTTCGGGTGTGGCGGAGTGGGTTCGGGTCTGGCGGAATGGTTTCGGGTCTCGCGGAATGGGTTCGGGTCTGGCGGAGTGGGTTCGGGTCTGGCGGAGTGGGTTGTGGTCTGGCGGAGTGGGTTCGGGTTTGGTGGAGTGGGTTCGGGTCTCGCGGAGTGGGTTCGGGTCTGGCGGAGTGGGTTCGGGTCTGGCGGAGTGGGTTCGGGTCTGGCAGAGTGGGTTTGGGTCTGGCGGAGGGGGTTTGGGTCTGGCGGAGTGTGTTTGGGTCTGGCGCAGTGGGTTGGGGTCTGGCGGAGTGGGTTGGGGTCTGGCGGAGTGGGTTGGGGTCTGGTGGAGTGGGTTCGGATCTGGCGGAATGGGTTCGGGTCTGTCGGAGGGGGTTTGGGTCTGGCGGAGTGGGGTCGGGTCTGTCGGTGTGGGTTCGGGTCTGGCGGAGTGGGTTGTGGTCTGGCGGAGTGGGTTCTGGTCTGGCGAAGTGGGTTTGTGTCTGGCGGAGTGGGTTTGGGTCTGCCGGGGTGGGTTTGTGTCTGGCGGAGTGGGTATGGGTCTGGCGGAGTGGGTTTGGGTCTGGCGGAGTGGGTTTGGGTCTGGCGGTGTGGGTTTGGGGTCTCGCGGAGTGGGTTGGGGTCTGGCGGAGTGGGTTCGGGTCTGGCGGAGTATGTTCGGGTCTGGCGGAGTGGGTTTGGGTCTGGCGGAGTGGGTTGGGGTCTGGCGGAGTGGGTTGGGGTCTGGCGGAGTGGGTTGGGGTCTGGGGGAGTGGGTTGGTGTCTGGCGGAGTGGGTTTGGGTCTGGCGGAGTGGGTTGGGGTCTGGCGGAGTAGGTTGGGGTCTGGCGGAGTGGGTTGGGGTCTGGGGGAGTGGGTTCGGGTCTGGCGGAGTGGGTTCGGGTCTGGCGGAGTGGGTTTGGGTCTGGCGGAGTGGGTTCCGGTCTGTCGGTGTGGGTTCGGGCCTGGCGGAGTGGGTTGTGGTCTGGCGGATTGGGTTCGGGTTTGGCGGAGTGGGTTCGGGTCTGGCGGAGTGGGTTGGGGTCTGGCGGAGTGGGTTGGGGTCTGGCGGAGTGGGTTGGGGTCTGGCGGAGTGGGTTCGGATCTGGCGGAATGGGTTCGGGTCTGGCGGAGTGGGTTTGGGTCTGGCGGAGTGGGGTCGGGTCTGTCGGTGTGGGTTCGGGTCTGGCGGAGTGGGTTGTGGTCTGGCGGAGTGGGTTTGGGTCTGGGGAAGTGGGTTTGTGTCTGGCGGAGTGGGTTTGGGTCTGCCGGAGTGGGTTTGGGTCTGGCGGAGTGGGTTTGGGGTCTGGCGGAGTGGGTTTGGGTCTGGCGGAGTGGGTTTGGGTCTGGCGGAGTGGGTTTGGGTCTGGCGGAGTGGGTTTGGGTCTGGCGGAGTGGGTTTGGGGTCTCGCGGAGTGGGTTGGGGTCTGGCGGAGTGGGTTCGGGTCTGGCGGAGTATGTTCGGGTCTGGCGGAGTGGGTTTTGGTCTGGCGGAGTGGGTTGGGGTCTGGCGGAGTGGGTTGGGGTCTGGCGGAGTGGGTTGGGGTCTGGGGGAGTGGGTTCGGGTCTGGCGGAGTGGGTTCGGGTCTGGCGGAGTGGGTTAGGGTCTGGCGGAGTGGGTTCGGGTCTGGCGGAGTGGGTTCGGGTCTGGCGGAGTGGGTTCGGGTCTGGCGAAGTGGGTTTGTGTCTGGCGGAGTGGGTTTGGGTCTGGCGGAGTAGGTTATGGTCTGGCGGAGTGGGTTCGGGTCTGTCGGAGTGGGTTGGGGTCTGGCGAAGTTGGTTGGGGTCTGGCGGAGTGGGTTCGGGTCTGGCGGAGCGGGTTCCGGTCTGGCGGAGTGGGTTCGGGTCTGGCGGAGTGGGTTCGGGTCTGGCGGAGTGGGTTCGGGTGTGGCGGAGTGGGTTCGTGTGTGGCGGAGTGGGTTCGGGTCTGGCGGAATGGTTTCGGGTCTCGCGGATTGGGTTGGGGTCTGGCGGAGTGGGTTCGGGTCTGGCGGAGTGGGTTGTGGTCTGGCGGAGTAGGTTTGGGTTTGGCGGTGTGGGTTCGGGTCTCGCGGAGTGGGTTTGGGTCTGGCGGAGTGGGTTCGGGTCTGGCGGAGTGGGTTCGGGTCTGGCAGAGTGGGTTTGGGTCTGGCGGAGGGGGTTTGGGTCTGGCGGAGTGTGTTTGGGTCTGGCGCAGTGGGTTGGGGTCTGGCGGAGTGGGTTGGGGTCTGGCGGAGTGGGTTGGGGTCTGGCGGAGTGGGTTCGGGTCTGGCGGAGTGGGTTCGGGTCTGGCGGAGTGGGTTTGGGTCTGGCGGAGTGGGTTCGGGTCTGTCGGTGTGGGTTCGGTTCTGGCGGAGTGGGTTGTGGTCTGGCGGAGTGGGTTCGGGTTTGGCAGAGTGGGTTCGGGTCTGGCGGAGTGGGTTGGGGTCTGGCGGAGTGGGTTGGGGTCTGGCGGAGTGGGTTGGGGTCTGGCGGAGTGGGTTCGGATCTGGCGGAATGGGTTCGGGTCTGGCGGAGTGGGTTTGGGTCTGGCGGAGTGGGGTCGGGTCTGTCGGTGTGGGTTCGGGTCTGGCGGAGTGGGTTGTGGTCTGGCGGAGTGGGTTCGGGTCTGGCGAAGTGGGTTTGTGTCTGGCGGAGTGGGTTTGGGTCTGCCGGAGTGGGTTTGGGTCTGGCGGAGTGGGTTTGGGGTCTGGCGGAGTGGGTTTGGGTCTGGCGGTGTGGGTTTGGGTCTGGCGGAGTGGGTTTGGGTCTGGCGGAGTGGGTTTCTGTCTGGCGGAGTGGGTTTGGGGTCTCGCGGAGTGGGTTGGGGTCTGGCGGAGTGGGTTCGGGTCTGGCGGAGTATGTTCGGGTCTGGTGGAGTGGGTTTGGGTCTGGCGGAGTGGGTTATGGTCTGGCGGAGTGGGTTCGGGTCTGTCGGAGTGGGTTGGGGTCTGGCGAAGTTGGTTGGGGTCTGGCGGAGTGGGTTCGGGTCTGGCGGAGTGGGTTCCAGTCTGGCTGAGTGGGTTCGGGTCTGGCGGAGTGGGTTCGGGTCTGGCGGAGTGGGTTCGGGTCTGGCGGAGTGGGTTCGGGTCTTGCGGAGTGGGTTCGGGTCTGGGGGAGTGGGTTCGGGTGTGGCGGAGTGGGTTCGGGTCTGGCGGAATGGTTTCGGGTCTCGCGGAATGGGTTCGGGTCTGGCGGAGTGGGTTCGGGTCTGGCGGAGTGGGTTGTGGTCTGGCGGAGTATGTTCGGGTCTGGTGGAGTGGGTTTGGGTCTGGCGGAGTGGGTTATGGTCTGGCGGAGTGGGTTCGGGTCTGTCGGAGTGGGTTGGGGTCTGGCGAAGTTGGTTGGGGTCTGGCGGAGTGGGTTCGGGTCTGGCGGAGTGGGTTCCAGTCTGGCTGAGTGGGTTCGGGTCTGGCGGAGTGGGTTCGGGTCTGGCGGAGTGGGTTCCGGTCTGGCTGAGTGGGTTCAGGTCTGGCGGAGTGGGTTCGGGTCTGGCGGAGTGGGTTCGGGTCTGGGGGAGTGGGTTCGGGTGTGGCGGAGTGGGTTCGGGTCTGGCGGAATGGTTTCGGGTCTCGCGGAATGGGTTCGGGTCTGCCGGAGTGGGTTCGGGTCTGGCGGAGTGGGTTGTGGTATGGTGGAGTGGGTTCGGGTTTGGCGGAGTGGGTTCGGGTCTCGCGGAGTGTGTTCGAGTCTGGCGGAGTGGGTTCGGGTCTGGCGGAGTGGGTTCGGGTCTGGCAGAGTGGGTTTGGGTCTGGCGGAGGGGGTTTGGGTCTGGCGGAGTGTGTTTGGGTCTGGCGCAGTGGGTTGGGGTCTGGCGGAGTGGGTTGGGGTCTGGCGGAGTGGGTTGGGGTCTGGCGGAGTGGGTTCGGGTCTGGCGGAGTGGGTTCGGGTCTGGCGGAGTGGGTTTGGGTCTGGCGGAGTGGGTTCCGGTCTGTCGGTGTGGGTTCGGGCCTGGCAGAGTGGGTTGTGGTCTGGCGGATTGGGTTCGGGTTTGGCGGAGTGGGTTCGTGTCTGGCGGAGTGGGTTGGGGTCTGGCGGAGTGGGTTGGGGTCTGGCGGAGTGGGTTGGGGTCTGGCGGAGTGGGTTCGGATCTGGCGGAATGGGTTCGGGTCTGGCGGAGTGGGTTTGGGTCTGGCGGAGTGGGGTCGGGTCTGTCGGTGTGGGTTCGGGTCTGGCGGAGTGGGTTGTGGTCTGGCGGAGTGGGTTTGGGTCTGGCGAAGTGGGTTTGTGTCTGGCGGAGTGGGTTTGGGTCTGCCGGAGTGGGTTTGGGTCTGGCGGTGTGGGTTTGGGGTCTGGCGGAGTGGGTTTGGGTCTGGCGGAGTGGGTTTGGGTCTGGCGGAGTGGGTTCGGGTCTGGCGGAGTGGGTTGGGGTCTGGCGGAGTGGGTTGGGGTCTGGCGGAGTGGGTTGGGGTCTGGCGGAGTGGGTTCGGATCTGGCGGAATGGGTTCGGGTCTGGCGGAGTGGGTTTGGGTCTGGCGGAGTGGGGTCGGGTCTGTCGGTGTGGGTTCGGGTCTGGCGGAGTGGGTTGTGGTCTGGCGGAGTGGGTTCGGGTCTGGCGAAGTGGGTTTGTGTCTGGCGGAGTGGGTTTGGGTCTGCCGGAGTGGGTTTGGGTCTGGCGGAGTGGGTTTGGGGTCTGGCGGAGTGGGTTTGGGTCTGGCGGTGTGGGTTTGGGTCTGGCGGAGTGGGTTTGGGTCTGGCGGAGTGGGTTTCGGTCTGGCGGAGTGGGTTTGGGGTCTCGCGGAGTGGGTTGGGGTCTGGCGGAGTGGGTTCGGGTCTGGCGGAGTATGTTCGGGTCTGGTGGAGTGGGTTTGGGTCTGGCGGAGTGGGTTATGGTCTGGCGGAGTGGGTTCGGGTCTGTCGGAGTGGGTTGGGGTCTGGCGAAGTTGGTTGGGGTCTGGCGGAGTGGGTTCGGGTCTGGCGGAGTGGGTTCCAGTCTGGCTGAGTGGGTTCGGGTCTGGCGGAGTGGGTTCGGGTCTGGCGGAGTGGGTTCGGGTCTGGCGGAGTGGGTTCGGGTCTGGCGGAGTGGGTTCGGGTCTGGGGGAGTGGGTTCGGGTGTGGCGGAGTGGGTTCGGGTCTGGCGGAATGGTTTCGGGTCTCGCGGAATGGGTTCGGGTCTGGCGGAGTGGGTTCGGGTCTGGCGGAGTGGGTTGTGGTCTGGCGGAGTATGTTCGGGTCTGGTGGAGTGGGTTTGGGTCTGGCGGAGTGGGTTATGGTCTGGCGGAGTGGGTTCGGGTCTGTCGGAGTGGGTTGGGGTCTGGCGAAGTTGGTTGGGGTCTGGCGGAGTGGGTTCGGGTCTGGCGGAGTGGGTTCCAGTCTGGCTGAGTGGGTTCGGGTCTGGCGGAGTGGGTTCGGGTCTGGCGGAGTGGGTTCCGGTCTGGCTGAGTGGGTTCAGGTCTGGCGGAGTGGGTTCGGGTCTGGCGGAGTGGGTTCGGGTCTGGGGGAGTGGGTTCGGGTGTGGTGGAGTGGGTTCGGGTCTGGCGGAATGGTTTCGGGTCTCGCGGAATGGGTTCGGGTCTGCCGGAGTGGGTTCGGGTCTGGCGGAGTGGGTTGTGGTATGGCGGAGTGGGTTCGGGTTTGGCGGAGTGGGTTCGGGTCTCGCGGAGTGTGTTCGAGTCTGGCGGAGTGGGTTCGGGTCTGGCGGAGTGGGTTCGGGTCTGGCAGAGTGGGTTTGGGTCTGGCGGAGGGGGTTTGGGTCTGGCGGAGTGTGTTTGGGTCTGGCGCAGTGGGTTGGGGTCTGGCAGAGTGGGTTGGGGTCTGGCGGAGTGGGTTGGGGTCTGGCGGAGTGGGTTCGGGTCTGGCGGAGTGGGTTCGGGTCTGGCGGAGTGGGTTTGGGTCTGGCGGAGTGGGTTCCGGTCTGTCGGTGTGGGTTCGGGCCTGGCGGAGTGGGTTGTGGTCTGGCGGATTGGGTTCGGGTTTGGCGGAGTGGGTTCGGGTCTGGCGGAGTGGGTTGGGGTCTGGCGGAGTGGGTTGGGGTCTGGCGGAGTGGGTTGGGGTCTGGCGGAGTGGGTTCGGATCTGGCGGAATGGGTTCGGGTCTGGCGGAGTGGGTTTGGGTCTGGCGGAGAGGGGTCGGGTCTGTCGGTGTGGGTTCGGGTCTGGCGGAGTGGGTTGTGGTCTGGCGGAGTGGGTTTGGGTCTGGCGAAGTGGGTTTGTGTCTGGCGGAGTGGGTTTTGGTCTGCCGGAGTGGGTTTGGGTCTGGCGGAGTGGGTTTGGGGTCTGGCGGAGTGGGTTTGGGTCTGGCGGAGTGGGTTTGGACTGGCGGAGTGGGTTTGGTTCTGGCGGAGTGGGTTTGGGTCTGGCGGAGTGGGTTTGGGGTCTCGTGGAGTGGGTTGGGGTCTGGCGGAGTGGGTTCGGGTCTGGCGGAGTATGTTCGGGTCTGGCGGAGTGGGTTTGGGTCTGGCGGAGTGGGTTGGGGTCTGGCGGAGTGGGTTGGGGTCTGGCGGAGTGGGTTGGGGTCTGGGGGAGTGGGTTCGGGTCTGGCGGAGTGGGTTCGGGTCTGGCGGAGTGGGTTAGGGTCTGGCGGAGTGGGTTCGGGTCTGGCGGAGTGGGTTCGGGTCTGGCGGAGTTGGTTCGGGTCTGGCGGAGTGGGTTCGGGTCTGGCGAAGTGGGTTTGTGTCTGGCGGAGTGGGTGCGGGTCTGGCGGAGTGGATTTGGGTCTGGCGGAGTGGGTTTGGGTCTGGCCGAGTGGGTTTGGGTCTGGCGGAGTGGGTTTGGGTCTGGCGGAGTGAGTTTGGGTCTGGCGGAGTGGGTTTGGGTCTGGCGGAGTGGGTTTGGGTCTGGCGGAGTGGGTTTGGGTCTGGCGGAGTGGGTTGGGGTCTGGCGGAGTGGGTTCGGGTCTGGCGGAGTGGGTTCGGGTCTGGCGGAGTGGGTTCGGGTCTGGCGGAGTGTGTTGGGGTCTGGCGGAGTGGGTTCGGGTTTGGCGGAGTGGGTTCGGGTCTGGCGGAGTGGGTTTGGTACTGGCGGAGTGGGTTTGGGTCTGGCGGAGTGGGTTTGGGTCTGGCGGAGTGAGTTTGGGTCTGGTGGAGTGGGTTTGGGTCTGGAGGAGTGGGTTTGGGACTGGCGGAGTGGGTTTGGGTCTGGCGGAGTGGGTTTGGGTCTGGCGGAGTGGGTTGGGGTCTGCCGGAGTGGTTTCGGTTCTGGCGGAGTGGGTTCGGGTCTGGCGGAGTGGGTTCGGGTCTGGCGGAGTGGGTTGGGGTCTGGCGGAGTGGGTTGGGGTCTGGCGGAGTGGGTTCGGGTCTGGCGGAGTGGGTTCGGGTCTGGCGGAGTGGGTTATGGTCTGGCGGAGTGGTTTCGGGTCTGTCGGAGTGGGTTGGGGTCTGGCGAAGTTGGTTGGGGTCTGGCGGAGTGGGTTCGGGTCTGGCGGAGTGGGTTCCGGTCTGGCGGAGTGGGTTCGGGTCTGGCGGAGTGGGTTCGGGTCTGGCGGAGTGGGTTCGGGTGTGGCGGAGTGGGTTCGGGTGTGGCGGAGTGGGTTCGGGTCTGGCGGAATGGTTTCGGGTCTCGCGGATTGGGTTCGGGTCTGGCGGAGTGGGTTCGGGTCTGGCGGAGTGGGTTGTGGTCTGGCGGAGTAGGTTCGGGTTTGGCGGAGTGGGTTCGGGTCTCGCGGAGTGGGTTCGGGTCTGGCGGAGTGGGTTCGGGTCTGGCGGAGTGGGTTCGGGTCTGGCAGAGTGGGTTTGGGTCTGGCGGAGGGGGTTTGGGTCTGGCGGAGTGTGTTTGGGTCTGGCGCAGTGGGTTTGGGTCTGGAGGAGTGGGTTTGGGACTGGCGGAGTGGGTTTGGGTCCGGCGGAGTGGGTTTGGGTCTGGCGGAGTGGGTTGGGGTCTGCCGGAGTGGTTTCGGTTCTGGCGGAGTGGGTTCGGGTCTGGCGGAGTGGGTTCGGGTCTGGCGGAGTAGGTTCGGGTCTGGCGGAGTGTGTTGGGGTCTGGCGGAGTGGGTTCGGGTCTGGCGGAGTGGGTTCGGGTCTGGCGGAGTGGGTTATGGTCTGGCGGAGTGGGTTCGGGTCTGTCGGAGTGGGTTGGGGTCTGGCGAAGTTGGTTGGGGTCTGGCGGAGTGGGTTCGGGTCTGGCGGAGTGGGTTCCGGTCTGGCGGAGTGGGTTCGGGTCTGGCGGAGTGGGTTCGGGTCTGGCGGAGTGGGTTCGGGTGTGGCGGAGTGGGTTCGGGTGTGGCGGAGTGGGTTCGGGTCTGGCGGAATGGTTTCGGGTCTCGCGGATTGGGTTCGGGTCTGGCGGAGTGGGTTCGGGTCTGGCGGAGTGGGTTGTGGTCTGGCGGAGTAGGTTCGGGTTTGGCGGAGTGGGTTCGGGTCTCGCGGAGTGGGTTTGGGTCTGGCGGAGTGGGTTCGGGTCTGGCGGAGTGGGTTCGGGTCTGGCAGAGTGGGTTTGGGTCTGGCGGAGGGGGTTTGGGTCTGGCGGAGTGTGTTTGGGTCTGGCGCAGTGGGTTGGGGTCTGGCGGAGTGGGTTGGGGTCTGGCGGAGTGGGTTGGGGTCTGGCGGAGTGGGTTCGGGTCTGGCGGAGTGGGTTCGGGTCTGGCGGAGTGGGTTTGGGTCTGGCGGAGTGGGTTCGGGTCTGTCGGTGTGGGTTCGGGTCTGGCGGAGTGGGTTGTGGTCTGGCGGAGTGGGTTCGGGTTTGGCAGAGTGGGTTGGGGTCTGGCGGAGTGGGTTGGGGTCTGGCGGAGTGGGTTCGGATCTGGCGGAATGGGTTCGGGTCTGGCGGAGTGGGTTTGGGTCTGGCGGAGTGGGGTCGGGTCTGTTGGTGTGGGTTCGGGTCTGGCGGAGTGGGTTGTGGTCTGGCGGAGTGGGTTTGGGTCTGGCGAAGTGGGTTTGTGTCTGGCGGAGTGGGTTTGGGTCTGCCGGAGTGGGTTTGGGTCTGGCGGAGTGGGTTTGGGGTCTGGCGGAGTGGGTTTGGGTCTGGCGGTGTGGGTTTGGGTCTGGCGGAGTGGGTTTCGGTCTGGCGGAGTGGGTTTGGGGTCTCGCGGAGTGGGTTGGGGTCTGGCGGAGTGGGTTCGGGTCTGGCGGAGTATGTTCGGGTCTGGTGGAGTGGGTTTGGGTCTGGCGGAGTGGGTTATGGTCTGGCGGAGTGGGTTCGGGCCTGTCGGAGTGGGTTGGGGTCTGGCGAAGTTGGTTGGGGTCTGGCGGAGTGGGTTCGGGTCTGGCGGAGTGGGTTCCAGTCTGGCTAAGTGGGTTCGGGTCTGGCGGAGTGGGTTCAGGTCTGGCGGAGTGGGTTCCGGTCTGGCTGAGTGGGTTCGGGTCTGGCGGAGTGGGTTCGGGTCTGGCGGAGTGGGTTCGGGTCTGGGGGAGTGGGTTCGGGTGTGGCGGAGTGGGTTCGGGTCTGGCGGAATGGTTTCGGGTCTCGCGGAATGGGTTCGGGTCTGGCGGAGTGGGTTCGGGTCTGGCGGAGTGGGTTGTGGTCTGGCGGAGTATGTTCGGGTCTGGTGGAGTGGGTTTGGGTCTGGCGGAGTGGGTTGTGGTCTGGCGGAGTGGGTTCGGGTCTGTCGGAGTGGGTTGGGGTCTGGCGAAGTTGGTTGGGGTCTGGCGGAGTGGGTTCGGGTCTGGCGGAGTGGGTTCCAGTCTGGCTGAGTGGGTTCGGGTCTGGCGGAGTGGGTTCGGGTCTGGCGGAGTGGGTTCCGGTCTGGCTGAGTGGGTTCAGGTCTGGCGGAGTGGGTTCGGGTCTGGCGGAGTGGGTTCGGGTCTGGGGGAGTGGGTTCGGGTGTGGCGGAGTGGGTTCGGGTCTGGCGGAATGGTTTCGGGTCTCGCGGAATGGGTTCGGGTCTGGCGGAGTGGGTTCGGGTCTGGCGGAGTGGGTTGTGGTCTGGCGGAGTGGGTTCGGGTTTGGCGGAGTGGGTTCGGGTCTCGCGGAGTGTGTTCGGGTCTGGCGGAGTGGGTTCGGGTCTGACGGAGTGGGTTCGGGTCTGGCAGAGTGGGTTTGGGTCTGGCGGAGGGGGTTTGGGTCTGGCGGAGTGTGTTTGGGTCTGGCGCAGTGGGTTGGGGTCTGGCGGAGTGGGTTGGGGTCTGGCGGAGTGGGTTCGGGTCTGGCGGAGTGGGTTCGGGTCTGGCGGAGTGGGTTTGGGTCTGG
Source organism: Raja brachyura (assembly GCA_963514005.1). Next base: position 59,557,457 of record OY740795.1, on the reverse strand, counting down.
CGGAGTGGGTTCCGGTCTGTCGGTGTGGGTTCGGGCCTGGCGGAGTGGGTTGTGGTCTGGCGGATTGGGTTCGGGTTTGGCGGAGTGGGTTCGGGTCTGGCGGAGTGGGTTGGGGTCTGGCGGAGTGGGTTGGGGTCTGGCGGAGTGGGTTGGGGTCTGGCGGAGTGGGTTCGGATCTGGCGGAATGGGTTCGGGTCTGGCGGAGTGGGTTTGGGTCTGGCGGAGTGGGTTTGGGTCTGGCGGAGTGGGTTTGGGTCTGGCGGAGTGGGGTCGGGTCTGTCGGTGTGGGTTCGGGTCTGGCGGAGTGGGTTGTGGTCTGGCGGAGTGGGTTTGGGTCTGGCGGAGTGGGTTTGGGGTCTGGCGGAGTGGGTTTGGGTCTGGCGTAGTGGGTTTGGGTCTGGCGGAGTGGGTTTGGGTCTGGCGGAGTGGGTTTGGGTCTGGCGGAGTGGGTTTGGGGTCTCGCGGAGTGGGTTGGGGTCTGGCGGAGTGGGTTCGGGTCTGGCGGAGTATGTTCGGGTCTGGCGGAGTGGGTTTGGGTCTGGCGGAGTGGGTTGGGGTCTGGCGGAGTGGGTTGGGGTCTGGCGGAGTGGGTTGGGGTCTGGGGGAGTGGGTTCGGGTCTGGCGGAGTGGGTTCGGGTCTGGCGGAGTGGGTTAGGGTCTGGCGGAGTGGGTTCGGGTCTGGCGGAGTGGGTTCGGGTCTGGCGGAGTGGGTTCGGGTCTGGCGAAGTGGGTTTGTGTCTGGCGGAGTGGGTTTGGGTCTGGCGGAGTGGGTTATGGTCTGGCGGAGTGGGTTCGGGTCTGTCGGAGTGGGTTGGGGTCTGGCGAAGTTGGTTGGGGTCTGGCGGAGTGGGTTCGGGTCTGGCGGAGTGGGTTCCGGTCTGGCGGAGTGGGTTCCGGTCTGGCGGAGTGGGTTCGGGTCTGGCGGAGTGGGTTCGGGTGTGGCGGAGTGGGTTCGGGTGTGGCGGAGTGGGTTCGGGTCTGGCGGAATGGTTTCGGGTCTCGCGGATTGGGTTGGGGTCTGGCGGAGTGGGTTCGGGTCTGGCGGAGTGGGTTGTGGTCTGGCGGAGTAGGTTCGGGTTTGGCGGAGTGGGTTCGGGTCTCGCGGAGTGGGTTTGGGTCTGGCGGAGTGGGTTCGCGTCTGGCGGAGTGGGTTCGGGTCTGGCAGAGTGGGTTTGGGTCTGGCGGAGGGGGTTTGGGTCTGGCGGAGGGGGTTTGGGTCTGGCGCAGTGGGTTGGGGTCTGGCGGAGTGGGTTGGGGTCTGGCGGAGTGGGTTGGGGTCTGGCGGAGTGGGTTCGGGTCTGGCGGAGTGGGTTGGGGTCTGGCGGAGTGGGTTGGGGTCTGGCGGAGTGGGTTCGGGTCTGTCGGTGTGGGTTCGGGTCTGGCGGAGTGGGTTGTGGTCTGGCGGAGTGGGTTTGGGTTTGGCGGAGTGGGTTCGGGTCTGGCGGAGTGGGTTGGGGTCTGGCGGAGTGGGTTGGGGTCTGGCGGAGTGGGTTGGGGTCTGGCGGAGTGGGTTCGGATCTGGCGGAATGGGTTCGGGTCTGGCGGAGTGGGTTCGGGTCTGGCGGAGTGGGGTCGGGTCTGTCGGTGTGGGTTCGGGTCTGGCGGAGTGGGTTGTGGTCTGGCGGAGTGGGTTCGGGTCTGGCGAAGTGGGTTTGTGTCTGGTGGAGTGGGTTTGGGTCTGCCGGAGTGGGTTTGGGTCTGGCGGAGTGGGTTTGGGGTCTGGCGGAGTGGGTTTGGGTCTGGCGGTGTGGGTTTGGGTCTGGCGGAGTGGGTTTGGGTCTGGCGGAGTGGGTTTGGGTCTGGCGGAGTGGGTTTGGGGTCTCGCGGAGTGGGTTGGGGTCTGGCGGAGTGGGTTCGGGTCTGGCGGAGTATGTTCGGGTCTGGTGGAGTGGGTTTGGGTCTGGCGGAGTGGGTTATGGTCTGGCGGAGTGGGTTCGGGTCTGTCGGAGTGGGTTGGGGTCTGGCGAAGTTGGTTGGGGTCTGGCGGAGTGGGTTCGGGTCTGGCGGAGTGGGCTCCAGTCTGGCTGAGTGGGTTCGGGTCTGGCGGAGTGGGTTCGGGTCTGGCGGAGTGGGTTCCGGTCTGGCAGAGTGGGTTCGGGCCTGGCGGAGTGGGTTCGGGTCTCGCGGAGTGGGTTCGGGTCTGGCGGAATGGTTTCGGGTCTCGCGGAATGGGTTCGGGTCTGGCGGAGTGGGTTCGGGTCTGGCGGAGTGGGTTGTGGTCTGGCGGAGTATGTTCGGGTCTGGTGGAGTGGGTTTGGGTCTGGCGGAGTGGGTTATGGTCTGGCGGAGTGGGTTCGGGTCTGTCGGAGTGGGTTGGGGTCTGGCGAAGTTGGTTGGGGTCTGGCGGAGTGGGTTCGGGTCTGGCGGAGTGGGTTCCAGTCTGGCTGAGTGGGTTCGGGTCTGGCGGAGTGGGTTCGGGTCTGGCGGAGTGGGTTCCGGTCTGGCTGAGTGGGTTCAGGTCTGGCGGAGTGGGTTCGGGTCTGGCGGAGTGGGTTCGGGTCTGGGGGAGTGGGTTCGGGTGTGGCGGAGTGGGTTCGGGTCTGGCGGAATGGTTTCGGGTCTCGCGGAATGGGTTCGGGTCTGGCGGAGTGGGTTCGGGTCTGGCGGAGTGGGTTGTGGTCTGGCGGAGTGGGTTCGGGTTTGGCGGAGTGGGTTCGGGTTTGGCGGAGTGGGTTCGGGTCTCGCGGAGTGTGTTCGGGTCTGGCGGAGTGGGTTCGGGTCTGGCGGAGTGGGTTCGGGTCTGGCAGAGTGGGTTTGGGTCTGGCGGAGGGGGTTTGGGTCTGGCGGAGTGTGTTTGGGTCTGGCGCAGTGGGTTGGGGTCTGGCGGAGTGGGTTGGGGTCTGGCGGAGTGGGTTGGGGTCTGGCGGAGTGGGTTCGGGTCTGGCGGAGTGGGTTTGGGTCTGGCGGAGTGGGTTCCGGTCTGTCGGTGTGGGTTCGGGCCTGGCGGAGTGGGTTGTGGTCTGGCGGATTGGGTTCGGGTTTGGCGGAGTGGGTTCGGGTCTGGCGGAGTGGGTTGGGGTCTGGCGGAGTGGGTTGGGGTCTGGCGGAGTGGGTTGGGGTCTGGCGGAGTGGGTTCGGATCTGGCGGAATGGGTTCGGGTCTGGCGGAGTGGGTTTGGGTCTGGCGGAGTGGGGTCGGGTCTGTCGGTGTGGGTTCGGGTCTGGCGGAGTGGGTTGTGGTCTGGCGGAGTGGGTTTGGGTCTGGCGAAGTGGGTTTGTGTCTGGCGGAGTGGGTTTGGGTCTGCCGGAGTGGGTTTGGGTCTGGCGGAGTGGGTTTGGGGTCTGGCGGTGTGGCTTTGGGTCTGGCGGAGTGGGTTTGGGTCTGGCGGAGTGGGTTTGGGTCTGGCGGAGTGGGTTCGGGTCTGGCGGAGTGGGTTCGGGTCTGGCGGAGTATGTTCGGGTCTGGCGGAGTGGGTTTGGGTCTGGCGGAGTGGGTTGGGGTCTGGCGGAGTGGGTTGGGGTCTGGCGGAGTGGGTTGGGGTCTGGGGGAGTGGGTTCGGGTCTGGCGGAGTGGGTTCGGGTCTGGCGGAGTGGGTTAGGGTCTGGCGGAGTGGGTTCGGGTCTGGCGGATTGGGTTCGGGTCTGGCGGAGTGGGTTCGGGTCTGGCGGTGTGGGTTCGGGTCTGGCGAAGTGGGTTTGTGTCTGGCGGAGTGGGTTTGGGTCTGGCGGAGTGGGTTTGGGTCTGGCGGAGTGGGTTTGGGGTCTGGCGGAGTGGGTTTGGGTCTGGCGGAGTGGGTTTGGGTCTGGCGGAGTGGGTTTGGGGTCTCGCGGAGTGGGTTGAGGTCTGGCGGTGTGGGTTCGGGTCTGGCGGAGTATGTTCGGGTCTGGCGGAGTGGGTTTGGGTCTGGCTGAGTGGGTTCCGGTCTGGCTGAGTGGGTTCGGGTCTGGCGGAGTGGGTTCGGGTCTGGCGGAGTGGGTTCGGGTCTGGCGGAGTGGGTTCGGGTGTGGCGGAGTGGGTTCGGGTCTGGCGGAATGGTTTCGGGTCTCGCGGAATGGGTTCGGGTCTGGCGGAGTGTGTTCGGGTCTGGCGGAGTGGGTTGTGGTCTGGCGGAGTGGGTTCGGGTTTGGCGGAGTGGGTTCGGGTCTCGCGGAGTGTGTTCGGGTCTGGCGGAGTGGGTTCGGGTCTGGCGGAGTGGGTTCGGGTCTGGCAGAGTGGGTTTGGGTCTGGCGGAGGGGGTTTGGGTCTGGCGGAGTGTGTTTGGGTCTGGCGCAGTGGGTTGGGGTCTGGCGGAGTGGGTTGGGGTCTGGCGGAGTGGGTTCGGGTCTGGCGGAGTGGGTTGGGGTCTGGCGGAGTGGGTTCGGGTCTGGCGGAGTGGGTTAGGGTCTGGCGGAGTGGGTTCCGGTCTGTCGGTGTGGGTTCGGGTCTGGCGGAGTGGGTTGTGGTCTGGCGGAGTGGGTTCGGGTTTGGCGGAGTGGGTTCGGGTCTGGCGGAGTGGGTTGGGGTCTGGCGGAGTGGGTTGGGGTCTGGCGGAGTGGGTTGGGGTCTGGCGGAGTGGGTTCGGATCTGGCGGAATGGGTTCGGGTCTGGCGGAGTGGGTTTGGGTCTGGCGGAGTGGGGTTGGGTCTGGCGGAGTGGGGTCGGGTCTGTCGGTGTGGGTTCGGGTCTGGGGGAGTGGGTTTGTGTCTGGTGGAGTGGGTTTGAGTCTTGCGGAGTGGGTTTGGGGTCTGACGGAGTAGGTTTGTGTCTGGCGGAGTTGGTTTGGGTCTGCCGGAGTGGGTTTGGGTCTGGCGGAGTGGGTTGGTGTCTGGCGGAGTGGGTTGGGGTCTGGCGGAGTGGGTTGGGGTCTGGCGGAGTGGGTTCGGGTCTGGCGGATTGTTTTCGGGTCTGGCGGAGTGGGTTCGGGTCTGGCGGAGTGGGTTAGGGTCTGGCGGAGTGGGTTCGGGTCTGGCAGAGTGGGTTCGGGTCTGGCGGAGTGGGTTCGGGTCTGTCGGAGTGGGTTGGGGTCTGGCGAAGTTGGTTGGGGTCTGGCGGAGTGGGTTCGGGTCTGGCGGAGTGGGTTCCGGTCTGGCGGAGTGGGTTCGGGTCTGGCGGAGTGGGTTCGGGTCTGGCGGAGTGGGTTCGGGTGTGGCGGAGTGGGTTCGGGTGTGGCGGAGTGGGTTCGGGTCTGGCGGAATGGTTTCGGGTCTCGCGGATTGGGTTCGGGTCTGGCGGAGTGGGTTCGGGTCTGGCGGAGTGGGTTGTGGTCTGGCGGAGTAGGTTCGGGTTTGGCGGAGTGGGTTCGGGTCTCGCGGAGTGGGTTCGGGTCTGGCGGAGTGGGTTCGGGTCTGGCGGAGTGGGTTCGGGTCTGGCAGAGTGGGTTTGGGTCTGGCGGAGGGGGTTTGGGTCTGGCGGAGTGTGTTTGGGTCTGGCGCAGTGGGTTGGGGTCTGGCGGAGTGGGTTGGGGTCTGGCGGAGTGGTTTGGGGTCTGGCGGAGTGGGTTCGGGTCTGGCGGAGTGGGTTCGGGTCTGGCGGAGTGGGTTTGGGTCTGGCGGAGTGGGTTCGGGTCTGTCGGTGTGGGTTCGGGTCTGGCGGAGTGGGTTGTGGTCTGGCGGAGTGGGTTCGGGTTTGGCGGAGTGGGTTCGGGTCTGGCGGAGTGGGTTGGGGTCTGGCGGAGTGGGTTGGGGTCTGGCAGAGTGGGTTGGGGTCTGGCGGAGCGGGTTCGGATCTGGCGGAATGGGTTCGGGTCTGGCGGAGTGGGTTTGGGTCTGGCGGAGTGGGGTCGGGTCTGTCGGAGTGGGTTCGGGTCTGGCGGAGTGGGTTGTGGTCTGGCGGAGTGGGTTGGGGTCTGGCGAAGTGGGTTTGTGTCTGGCGGAGTGGGTTTGGGTCTGCCGGAGTGGGTTTGGGTATGGCGGAGTGGGTTTGGGGTCTGGCGGAGTGGGTTTGGGTCTGGCGGAGTGGGTTTGGGTCTGGCGGAGTGGGTTTGGGTCTGGCGGAGTGGGTTTCGGTCTGGCGGAGTGGGTTTGGGGTCTCGCGGAGTGGGTTGGGGTCTGGCGGAGTGGGTTCGGGTCTGGCGGAGTATGTTCGGGTCTGGTGGAGTGGGTTTGGGTCTGGCGGAGTGGGTTATGGTCTGGCGGAGTGGGTTCGGGTCTGTCGGAGTGGGTTGGGGTCTGGCGAAGTTGGGTGGTGTCTGGCGGAGTGGGTTCGGGTCTGGCGGAGTGGGTTCCAGTCTGGCTGAGAGGGTTCGGGTCTGGCGGAGTGGGTTCGGGTCTGGCGGAGTGGGTTCCGGTCTGGCTGAGTGGGTTCGGGTCTGGCGGAGTGGGTTCGGGTCTGGCGGAGTGGGTTCGGGTCTGGGGGAGTGGGTTCGGGTGTGGCGGAGTGGGTTCGGGTCTGGCGGAATGGTTTCGGGTCTCGCGGAATGGGTTCGGGTCTGGCGGAGTGGGTTCGGGTCTGGCGGAGTGGGTTGTGGTCTGGCGGAGTGGGTTCGGGTTTGGCGGAGTGGGTTCGGGTCTCGCGGAGTGTGTTCGGGTCTGGCGGAGTGGGTTCGGGTCTGGCGGAGTGGGTTCGGGTCTGGCAGAGTGGGTTTGGGTCTGGCGGAGGGGGTTTGGGTCTGGCGGAGTGTGTTTGGGTCTGGCGCAGTGGGTTGGGGTCTGGCGGAGTGGGTTGGGGTCTGGCGGAGTGGGTTGGGGTCTGGCGGAGTGGGTTCGGGTCTGGCGGAGTGGGTTCGGGTCTGGCGGAGTGGGTTTGGGTCTGGCGGAGTGGGTTCCGGTCTGTCGGTGTGGGTTCGGGCCTGGCGGAGTGGGTTGTGGTCTGGCGGATTGGGTTGGGGTTTGGCGGAGTGGGTTCGGGTCTGGCGGAGTGGGTTGGGGTCTGGCGGAGTGGGTTGGGGTCTGGCGGAGTGGGTTGGGGTCTGGCGGAGTGGGCTCGGATCTGGCGGAATGGGTTCGGGTCTGGCGGAGTGGGTTTGGGTCTGGCGGAGTGGGGTCGGGTCTGTCGGTGTGGGTTCGGGTCTGGTGGAGTGGGTTGTGGTCTGGCGGAGTGGGTTTGGGTCTGGCGAAGTGGGTTTGTGTCTGGCGGAGTGGGTTTGGGTCTGCCGGAGTGGGTTTGGGTCTGGCGGAGTGGGTTTGGGGTCTGGCGGAGTGGGTTTGGGTCTGGCGGAGTGGGTTTGGGTCTGGCGGAGTGGGTTTGGGTCTGGCGGAGTGGGTTTGGGTCTGGCGGAGTGGGTTTGGGGTCTCGCGGAGTGGGTTTGGGTCTGGCGGAGTGGGTTGGTGTCTGGCGGAGTGGGTTGGGGTCTGGCGGAGTGGGTTTGGGTCTGGCGGAGTGGGTTTGGGTCTGGCGGAGTGGGTTTGGGTCTGGCGGAGTGGGTTTGGGTCTGGCGGAGTGGGTTTGCGTCTGGCGGAGTGGGTTTGGGTCTGGCGGAGTGGGTTTGGGTCTGGCGGAGTGGGTTTGGGTCTGGCGGAGTGGGTTTGGGGTCAGGCGGAGTGGGTTTGGGTCTGGCGGAGTGGGTTTGGGTCTGGCGGAGTGGATGTTGGTCTGGCGGAGTGTGTTTGGGTCTGGCGGAGTGGGTTCGGGTCTGGCGGTGTGGGTTCGGGTCTGGCGGAGTGGGTTGGGGTCTGGCGGGGTGGGTTTGGGTCTGTCGGAGTGGGCTTGGGTCTGGCGGAGTGGGTTTGGTTCTGGCGGAGTGGGTTTGGGTCTGGCGGAGTGGGTTTGGGTCTGGCGGAGTGAATTTTGGTCGGGCGGAGTGGGTTTGGGTCTGGCGGAGTGGGTTTGGGCCTGGCGGAGTGGGTTTGGGTCTGGCGGAGTGGGTTTGGGTCTGGCGGAGTGGGTTTGGGGTCTGGCGGAGTGGGTTTGTGCCTGGCGGAGTGGGTTTGGGGCTGGCGGAGTGGGTTTCTGTTTGGCGGAGTGGGTTTGGGTCTGGCGGAGTGGGTTTGGGTCTGGCGGAGTGGGTTTGGGTCTGGCGGAGTGGGTTTGGGTCTGGCGGAGTGGGTTTGCTTCTGGCGGAGTTGGTTTGGGTCTGGCGGAGTGGGTTTGGGTCTGGCGGAGTGGGTTTGGGTCTGGCGGAGTGGGTTTGGGTCTGGCTTAGTGTGTTTGGGTCTGGCGGAGTGGGTTTGGGGTCTGGCGGAGTGGGTTTTGGTCTGGCGGAGTGGGTTTGGGTTCTGGCGGAGTGGGTTTGGGTCTGGCGGAGTGGGTTTGGGGTCTGGCGGAGTGGGTTTGTGCCTGGCGGAGTGGGTTTGGGGCTGGCGGAGTGGGTTTCTGTTTGGCGGAGTGGGTTTGGGTCTGGCGGAGTGGGTTTGGGTCTGGCGGAGTGGGTTTGGGTCTGGCGGAGTGGGTTTGGGTCTGGCGGAGTGGGTTTGCTTCTGGCGGAGTTGGTTTGGGTCTGGCGGAGTGGGTTTGGGTCTGGCGGAGTGGGTTTGGGTCTGGCGGAGTGGGTTTGGGTCTGGCTTAGTGTGTTTGGGTCTGGCGGAGTGGGTTTGGGGTCTGGCGGAGTGGGTTTTGGTCTGGCGGAGTGGGTTTGGGTTCTGGCGGAGTGGGTTTTGTTCTGGCGGAGTGGGTTTGGGTCTGGCGGAGTGGGTTTGGGTGTGGCGGAGTTGGTTTGGGTCTGACGGAGTGGGTTTGGGTCTGGCGGAGTGGGTTTGAGTCTGGCGGAGTGGGTTTGGGTCTGGCGGAGTGGGTTTGGGTGTGGCGGAGTTGGTTTGGGTCTGACGGAGTGGGTTTGGGTCTGGCGGAGTGGGTTTGATTCCGGCGGAGTGGGTTGTGGGTCTGGCGGAGTGGGTTCGGGTCTGGCGGAGTGGGTTTGGGTCTGGCGGAGTGGGTTTGGGTCTGGCGGAGTGCGTTGGGGTCTGGTGGAGTGGGTTCGGGTCTGGCGGAGTGGGTTCGGGTCTGGCGGTGTGGGTTCGGGTCTGGCGGAGTGGGTTGGGGTCTGGCGGGGTGGGTTTGGGTCTGGCGGAGTGGGTTCGGGTCTGGCGGAGGGGGCTTGGGTCTGGCGGAGTGGGATTGGGTCTGGCGGAGTGGGCTTGGGTCTGTCGGAGTGGGCTTGGGTCTGTCGGAGTGGGTTTGGTTCTGGCGGAGTGGGTTTGGGTCTGGCGGAGTGGGTTTGGGTCTGGCGGAGTGAATTTTGGTCGGACGGAGTGGGTTTGGGTCTGGCGGAGTGGGTTTGGGCATGGCGGAGTGGGTTTGGGTCTGGCGGAGTGGGTTTGGGTCTGGCGGAGTGGGTTTGGGGTCTGGCGGAGTGGGTTTGTGCCTGGCGGAGTGGGTTTGGGGCTGGCGGAGTGGGTTTCTGTTTGGCGGAGTGGGCTTGGGTCTGGCGGAGTGGGTTTGGGTCTGGCGGAGTGGGTTTGGGTCTGGCGGAGTGGGTTTGCATCTGGCGGAGTGGGTTTGGATCTGGCGGAGTGGGTTTGGGTCTGGCGGAGTGGGTTTGGGTCTGGCGGAGTGGGTTTGGGTCTGGCGTAGTGGGTTTGGGTCTGGCGGAGTGGGTTTGGGGTCTGGCGGAGTGGGTTTTGGTCTGGCGGAGTGGGTTTGGGTTCTGGCGGAGTGGGTTTTGTTCTGGCGGAGTGGGTTTGGGTCTGGCGAAGTGGGTTTGGGTGTGGCAGAGTTGGTTTGGGTCTGACGGAGTGGGTTTGGGTCTGGCGGAGTGGGTTTGAGTCTGGCGGAGTGGGTTGTTGGTCTGGCGGAGTGGGTTCGGGTCTGGCGGAGCGGGTTTGGGTCTGGCATAGTGGGTTTGGGTCTGGCGGAGTGCGTTGGGGTCTGGCGGAGTGGGTTCGGGTCTGGCGGAGTGGGTTCGGGTCTGGCGGTGTGGGTTCGGGTCTGGCGGAGTGGGTTGGGGTCTGGCGGGGTGGGTTCGGGTCTGGCGGAGTGGGTTCGGGTCTGGCGGAGGGGGCTTGGGTCTGGCGGAGTGGGATTGGGCCTGGCGGAGTGGGGTTGGGTCTGGCGGAGTGGGCTTGGGTCTGGCGGAGTGGGTTTGGGTCTGGCGGAGTGGGTTTGGGTCTGGCGGAGTGGGTTTGGGTCTGGCGGAGTGAATTTTGGTCTGGTGGAGTGGGTTTGGGTCTGGCGGAGTGGGTTTGGGCCTGGCGGAGTGGGTTTGGGTCTGGCGGAGTGGGTTTGGGTCTGGTGGTGTGGGTTTGGGGTCTGGCGGAGTGGGTTTGTGTCTGGCGGAGTGGGTTTGGGGCTGGCGGAGTGGGTTTGAGTCTGGCGGAGTGAGTTGTGGGTCTGGCGGAGTGGGTTCGGGTCTGGCGGAGTGGGTTGGGGTCTGGCGGAGTGGGTTGGGGTCTGGCGGAGTGGGTTTGGGTCTGGCGGAGTGGGTTTGCGTCTGGCGGAGTGGGTTTGGGGTATGGCGGAGTGGGTTTGGGTCTGGCGGAGTTGGTTTGGGTCTGGCGGAGTGGGTTTGGGTCTGGCGGAGTGGGTTTGGGTCTGGCGGAGTGGGTTTGGGTCTGGCGGAGTGGGTTTGGGTCTGGCAGAGTGGGTTTGGGTCTGGCGGAGTGGGTTGGGGTCTGGCGGAGTGGGTTCGGAGCTGGCGGAGTGGGTTTGGGTCTGGCGGAGTGGGTTTGGGTCTGGCGGAGTGGGTTTGGGTCTGGCGGAGTGGGTTGGGGTCTGGCGGAGTGGGTTCGGGACTGGCGGAGTGGGTTGGGGTCTGGCGGAGTGGGTTGGGGTCTGGCGGAGTGGGTTCGGGTCTGGCGGAGTGGGTTATGGTCTGGCGGAGTGGGTTCGGGTCTGTCGGAGTGGGTTCGGGTTTGGCGGAGTGGGTTGGGGTCTGGCTGAGTGGGTTCGGGTCTGGCGGAGTGGGTTCGGGTCTGGCGGTGTGGGTTCGGGTCTGGCGGAGTGGGTTCGGGTCTGTACGAGTCGGTTCGGGTCTGGCGGAGTGGGTTCGGGTCTGGTGGAGTGGGTTCGGGTGTGGCGGAGTGGGTTCGGGTCTGGCGGAGTTGGTTTGGTTCTGGCGGAGTGAGTTTGGGTCTGGCGGAGTGGGTTTATGTCTGGCGGAGTGGGTTTGGGGCTGGCGGAGTGGGTTTGAGTCTGGCGGAGTGAGTTGTGGGTCTGGCGGAGTGGGTTCGGGTCTGGCGGAGTGGGTTCGGGTCTGGCGGAGTGGGTTGGGGTCTGGCGGAGTGGGTTTGGGTCTGGCGGAGTGGGTTTGGGTCTGGCGGAGTGGGTTTGGGGTATGGCAGAGTGGGTTTGGGTCTGGCGGAGTTGGTTTGGATCTGGCGGAGTGGGTTTGGGTCTGGCGGAGTGGGTTTGGGTCTGGCGGAGTGGGTTCGGGTCTGGCGGAGTGGGTTTGGGTCTGGCGGAGTGGGTTCCGGTCTGTCGGTGTGGGTTCGGGCCTGGCGGAGTGGGTTGTGGTCTGGCGGATTGGGTTGGGGTTTGGCGGAGTGGGTTCGGGTCTGGCGGAGTGGGTTGGGGTCTGGCGGAGTGGGTTGGGGTCTGGCGGAGTGGGTTGGGGTCTGGCGGAGTGGGCTCGGATCTGGCGGAATGGGTTCGGGTCTGGCGGAGTGGGTTTGGGTCTGGCGGAGTGGGGTCGGGTCTGTCGGTGTGGGTTCGGGTCTGGTGGAGTGGGTTGTGGTCTGGCGGAGTGGGTTTGGGTCTGGCGAAGTGGGTTTGTGTCTGGCGGAGTGGGTTTGGGTCTGCCGGAGTGGGTTTGGGTCTGGCGGAGTGGGTTTGGGGTCTGGCGGAGTGGGTTTGGGTCTGGCGGAGTGGGTTTGGGTCTGGCGGAGTGGGTTTGGGTCTGGCGGAGTGGGTTTGGGTCTGGCGGAGTGGGTTTGGGGTCTCGCGGAGTGGGTTTGGGTCTGGCGGAGTGGGTTGGTGTCTGGCGGAGTGGGTTGGGGTCTGGCGGAGTGGGTTTGGGTCTGGCGGAGTGGGTTTGGGTCTGGCGGAGTGGGTTTGGGTCTGGCGGAGTGGGTTTGGGTCTGGCGGAGTGGGTTTGCGTCTGGCGGAGTGGGTTTGGGTCTGGCGGAGTGGGTTTGGGTCTGGCGGAGTGGGTTTGGGTCTGGCGGAGTGGGTTTGGGGTCAGGCGGAGTGGGTTTGGGTCTGGCGGAGTGGGTTTGGGTCTGGCGGAGTGGATGTTGGTCTGGCGGAGTGTGTTTGGGTCTGGCGGAGTGGGTTCGGGTCTGGCGGTGTGGGTTCGGGTCTGGCGGAGTGGGTTGGGGTCTGGCGGGGTGGGTTTGGGTCTGTCGGAGTGGGCTTGGGTCTGGCGGAGTGGGTTTGGTTCTGGCGGAGTGGGTTTGGGTCTGGCGGAGTGGGTTTGGGTCTGGCGGAGTGAATTTTGGTCGGGCGGAGTGGGTTTGGGTCTGGCGGAGTGGGTTTGGGCCTGGCGGAGTGGGTTTGGGTCTGGCGGAGTGGGTTTGGGTCTGGCGGAGTGGGTTTGGGGTCTGGCGGAGTGGGTTTGTGCCTGGCGGAGTGGGTTTGGGGCTGGCGGAGTGGGTTTCTGTTTGGCGGAGTGGGTTTGGGTCTGGCGGAGTGGGTTTGGGTCTGGCGGAGTGGGTTTGGGTCTGGCGGAGTGGGTTTGGGTCTGGCGGAGTGGGTTTGCTTCTGGCGGAGTTGGTTTGGGTCTGGCGGAGTGGGTTTGGGTCTGGCGGAGTGGGTTTGGGTCTGGCGGAGTGGGTTTGGGTCTGGCTTAGTGTGTTTGGGTCTGGCGGAGTGGGTTTGGGGTCTGGCGGAGTGGGTTTTGGTCTGGCGGAGTGGGTTTGGGTTCTGGCGGAGTGGGTTTTGTTCTGGCGGAGTGGGTTTGGGTCTGGCGGAGTGGGTTTGGGTGTGGCGGAGTTGGTTTGGGTCTGACGGAGTGGGTTTGGGTCTGGCGGAGTGGGTTTGAGTCTGGCGGAGTGGGTTTGGGTCTGGCGGAGTGGGTTTGGGTGTGGCGGAGTTGGTTTGGGTCTGACGGAGTGGGTTTGGGTCTGGCGGAGTGGGTTTGAGTCCGGCGGAGTGGGTTGTGGGTCTGGCGGAGTGGGTTCGGGTCTGGCGGAGTGGGTTTGGGTCTGGCGGAGTGGGTTTGGGTCTGGCGGAGTGCGTTGGGGTCTGGTGGAGTGGGTTCGGGTCTGGCGGAGTGGGTTCGGGTCTGGCGGTGTGGGTTCGGGTCTGGCGGAGTGGGTTGGGGTCTGGCGGGGTGGGTTTGGGTCTGGCGGAGTGGGTTCGGGTCTGGCGGAGGGGGCTTGGGTCTGGCGGAGTGGGATTGGGTCTGGCGGAGTGGGGTTGGGTCTGGCGGAGTGGGCTTGGGTCTGGCGGAGTGGGTTTGGGTCTGGCGGAGTGGGTTTGGGTCTGGCGGAGTGGGTTTGGGTCTGGCGGAGTGAATTTTGGTCTGGTGGAGTGGGTTTGGGTCTGGTGGAGTGGGTTTGGGGCTGGCGGAGTGGGTTTGGGTCTGGCGGAGTGGGCTTGGGTCTGGCGGAGTGGGTTTGGGGTCTGGCGGAGTGGGTTTGGGTCTGGCGGAGTGGGTTTGGGTCTGGCGGAGTGGGTTCGGGTCTGGCGGAGTGGGTTCGGGTCTGGCGGAGTGGGTTGGGGTCTGGCGGAGTGGGTTTAGGGTCTGGCGGAGTGGGTTTGGGTGTGGCGGAGTGGGTTTGGGGTATGGCGGAGTGGGTTTGGGTCTGGCGGAGTTGGTTTGGGTCTGGCGGAGTGGGTTTGGGTCTGGCGGAGTGGGTTTGGGTCTGGCGGAGTGGGTTTGGCTCTGGCGGAGTGGGTTTGGGTCTGGCGGAGTGGGTTTGGGTCTGGCGGAGTGGGTTGGGGTCTGGCGGAGTGGGTTCGGGTCTGGCGGAGTGGATTGGGGTCTGGCGGGGTGGGTTCGGGTCTGGCGGAGTGGGTTCGGGTCTGGCGGAGGGGGCTTGGGTCTGGCGGAGTGGGATTGGGTCTGGCGGAGTGGGCTTGGGTCTGTCGGAGTGGGCTTGGGTCTGTCGGAGTGGGTTTGGTTCTGGCGGAGTGGGTTTGGGTCTGGCGGAGTGGGTTTGGGTCTGGCGGAGTGAATTTTGGTCGGACGGAGTGGGTTTGGGTCTGGCGGAGTGGGTTTGGGGTCTGGCGGAGTGGGTTTGTGCCTGGCGGAGTGGGTTTGGGGCTGGCGGAGTGGGTTTCTGTTTGGCGGAGTGGGTTTGGGTCTGGCGGAGTGGGTTTGGGTCTGGCGGAGTGGGTTTGGGTCTGGCGGAGTGGGTTTGCATCTGGCGGAGTGGGTTTGGATCTGGCGGAGTGGGTTTGGGTCTGGCGGAGTGGGTTTGGGTCTGGCGGAGTGGGTTTGGGTCTGGCGTAGTGGGTTTGGGTCTGGCGGAGTGGGTTTGGGGTCTGGCGGAGTGGGTTTGGGTCTGGCGGAGTGGGTTTGGGTCTGGCGGAGTGGGTTTGGGTCTGGCGGAGTGGGTTGGGGTCTGGCGGAGTGGGTTCGGGTCTGGCGGAGTGGATTGGGGTCTGGCGGGGTGGGTTCGGGTCTGGCGGAGTGGGTTCGGGTCTGGCGGAGTGGGTTTGGGTCTGGCGGAGTGGGTTTGGGTCTGGCGGAGTGGGTTTGCGTCTGGCGGAGTGGGTTTGGGTCTGGCGGAGTGGGTTTGGGTCTGGCGGAGTGGGTTTGGGTCTGGCGGAGTGGGTTTGGGGTCAGGCGGAGTGGGTTTGGGTCTGGCGGAGTGGGTTTGGGTCTGGCGGAGTGGATGTTGGTCTGGCGGAGTGTGTTTGGGTCTGGCGGAGTGGGTTCGGGTCTGGCGGTGTGGGTTCGGGTCTGGCGGAGTGGGTTGGGGTCTGGCGGGGTGGGTTTGGGTCTGTCGGAGTGGGCTTGGGTCTGGCGGAGTGGGTTTGGTTCTGGCGGAGTGGGTTTGGGTCTGGCGGAGTGGGTTTGGGTCTGGCGGAGTGAATTTTGGTCGGGCGGAGTGGGTTTGGGTCTGGCGGAGTGGGTTTGGGCCTGGCGGAGTGGGTTTGGGTCTGGCGGAGTGGGTTTGGGTCTGGCGGAGTGGGTTTGGGGTCTGGCGGAGTGGGTTTGTGCCTGGCGGAGTGGGTTTGGGGCTGGCGGAGTGGGTTTCTGTTTGGCGGAGTGGGTTTGGGTCTGGCGGAGTGGGTTTGGGTCTGGCGGAGTGGGTTTGGGTCTGGCGGAGTGGGTTTGGGTCTGGCGGAGTGGGTTTGCTTCTGGCGGAGTTGGTTTGGGTCTGGCGGAGTGGGTTTGGGTCTGGCGGAGTGGGTTTGGGTCTGGCGGAGTGGGTTTGGGTCTGGCTTAGTGTGTTTGGGTCTGGCGGAGTGGGTTTGGGGTCTGGCGGAGTGGGTTTTGGTCTGGCGGAGTGGGTTTGGGTTCTGGCGGAGTGGGTTTTGTTCTGGCGGAGTGGGTTTGGGTCTGGCGGAGTGGGTTTGGGTGTGGCGGAGTTGGTTTGGGTCTGACGGAGTGGGTTTGGGTCTGGCGGAGTGGGTTTGAGTCTGGCGGAGTGGGTTTGGGTCTGGCGGAGTGGGTTTGGGTGTGGCGGAGTTGGTTCGGGTCTGGCGGTGTGGGTTCGGGTCTGGCGGAGTGGGTTGGGGTCTGGCGGGGTGGGTTTGGGTCTGGCGGAGTGGGTTCGGGTCTGGCGGAGGGGGCTTGGGTCTGGCGGAGTGGGATTGGGTCTGGCGGAGTGGGGTTGGGTCTGGCGGAGTGGGCTTGGGTCTGGCGGAGTGGGTTTGGGTCTGGCGGAGTGGGTTTGGGTCTGGCGGAGTGGGTTTGGGTCTGGCGGAGTGAATTTTGGTCTGGTGGAGTGGGTTTGGGTCTGGTGGAGTGGGTTTGGGGCTGGCGGAGTGGGTTTGGGTCTGGCGGAGTGGGCTTGGGTCTGGCGGAGTGGGTTTGGGGTCTGGCGGAGTGGGTTTGGGTCTGGCGGAGTGGGTTTGGGTCTGGCGGAGTGGGTTCGGGTCTGGCGGAGTGGGTTCGGGTCTGGCGGAGTGGGTTGGGGTCTGGCGGAGTGGGTTTAGGGTCTGGCGGAGTGGGTTTGGGTGTGGCGGAGTGGGTTTGGGGTATGGCGGAGTGGGTTTGGGTCTGGCGGAGTTGGTTTGGGTCTGGCGGAGTGGGTTTGGGTCTGGCGGAGTGGGTTTGGGTCTGGCGGAGTGGGTTTGGCTCTGGCGGAGTGGGTTTGGGTCTGGCGGAGTGGGTTTGGGTCTGGCGGAGTGGGTTGGGGTCTGGCGGAGTGGGTTCGGGTCTGGCGGAGTGGATTGGGGTCTGGCGGGGTGGGTTCGGGTCTGGCGGAGTGGGTTCGGGTCTGGCGGAGGGGGCTTGGGTCTGGCGGAGTGGGATTGGGTCTGGCGGAGTGGGCTTGGGTCTGTCGGAGTGGGCTTGGGTCTGGCGGAGTGGGTTTGGTTCTGGCGGAGTGGGTTTGGGTCTGGCGGAGTGGGTTTGGGTCTGGCGGAGTGAATTTTGGTCGGACGGAGTGGGTTTGGGTCTGGCGGAGTGGGTTTGGGCATGGCGGAGTGGGTTTGGGTCTGGCGGAGTGGGTTTGGGTCTGGCGGAGTGGGTTTGGGGTCTGGCGGAGTGGGTTTGTGCCTGGCGGAGTGGGTTTGGGGCTGGCGGAGTGGGTTTCTGTTTGGCGGAGTGGGTTTGGGTCTGGCGGAGTGGGTTTGGGTCTGGCGGAGTGGGTTTGGGTCTGGCGGAGTGCGTTTGCATCTGGCGGAGTGGGTTTGGATCTGGCGGAGTGGGTTTGGGTCTGGCGGAGTGGGTTTGGGTCTGGCGGAGTGGGTTTGGGTCTGGCGTAGTGGGTTTGGGTCTGGCGGAGTGGGTTTGGGGTCTGGCGGAGTGGGTTGGGGTCTGGCGGAGTGGGTTTGGGTCTGGCGGAGTGGGTTTGGGTCTGGCGGAGTGGGTTTGGGTCTGGCGGAGTGGGTTTGCGTCTGGCGGAGTGGGTTTGGGTCTGGCGGAGTGGGTTTGGGTCTGGCGGAGTGGGTTTGGGTCTGGCGGAGTGGGTTTGGGGTCAGGCGGAGTGGGTTTGGGTCTGGCGGAGTGGGTTTGGGTCTGGCGGAGTGGATGTTGGTCTGGCGGAGTGTGTTTGGGTCTGGCGGAGTGGGTTCGGGTCTGGCGGTGTGGGTTCGGGTCTGGCGGAGTGGGTTGGGGTCTGGCGGGGTGGGTTTGGGTCTGTCGGAGTGGGCTTGGGTCTGGCGGAGTGGGTTTGGTTCTGGCGGAGTGGGTTTGGGTCTGGCGGAGTGGGTTTGGGTCTGGCGGAGTGAATTTTGGTCGGGCGGAGTGGGTTTGGGTCTGGCGGAGTGGGTTTGGGCCTGGCGGAGTGGGTTTGGGTCTGGCGGAGTGGGTTTGGGTCTGGCGGAGTGGGTTTGGGGTCTGGCGGAGTGGGTTTGTGCCTGGCGGAGTGGGTTTGGGGCTGGCGGAGTGGGTTTCTGTTTGGCGGAGTGGGTTTGGGTCTGGCGGAGTGGGTTTGGGTCTGGCGGAGTGGGTTTGGGTCTGGCGGAGTGGGTTTGGGTCTGGCGGAGTGGGTTTGCTTCTGGCGGAGTTGGTTTGGGTCTGGCGGAGTGGGTTTGGGTCTGGCGGAGTGGGTTTGGGTCTGGCGGAGTGGGTTTGGGTCTGGCTTAGTGTGTTTGGGTCTGGCGGAGTGGGTTTGGGGTCTGGCGGAGTGGGTTTTGGTCTGGCGGAGTGGGTTTGGGTTCTGGCGGAGTGGGTTTTGTTCTGGCGGAGTGGGTTTGGGTCTGGCGGAGTGGGTTTGGGTGTGGCGGAGTTGGTTTGGGTCTGACGGAGTGGGTTTGGGTCTGGCGGAGTGGGTTTGAGTCTGGCGGAGTGGGTTTGGGTCTGGCGGAGTGGGTTTGGGTGTGGCGGAGTTGGTTTGGGTCTGACGGAGTGGGTTTGGGTCTGGCGGAGTGGGTTTGAGTCCGGCGGAGTGGGTTGTGGGTCTGGCGGAGTGGGTTCGGGTCTGGCGGAGTGGGTTTGGGTCTGGCGGAGTGGGTTTGGGTCTGGCGGAGTGCGTTGGGGTCTGGTGGAGTGGGTTCGGGTCTGGCGGAGTGGGTTTGGGTCTGGCGGAGTGGGATTGGGTCTGGCGGAGTGGGGTTGGGTCTGGCGGAGTGGGCTTGGGTCTGGCGGAGTGGGTTTGGGTCTGGCGGAGTGGGTTTGGGTCTGGCGGAGTGGGTTTGGGTCTGGCGGAGTGAATTTTGGTCTGGTGGAGTGGGTTTGGGTCTGGTGGAGTGGGTTTGGGGCTGGCGGAGTGGGTTTGGGTCTGGCGGAGTGGGCTTGGGTCTGGCGGAGTGGGTTTGGGGTCTGGCGGAGTGGGTTTGGGTCTGGCGGAGTGGGTTTGGGTCTGGCGGAGTGGGTTCGGGTCTGGCGGAGTGGGTTCGGGTCTGGCGGAGTGGGTTGGGGTCTGGCGGAGTGGGTTTAGGGTCTGGCGGAGTGGGTTTGGGTGTGGCGGAGTGGGTTTGGGGTATGGCGGAGTGGGTTTGGGTCTGGCGGAGTTGGTTTGGGTCTGGCGGAGTGGGTTTGGGTCTGGCGGAGTGGGTTTGGGTCTGGCGGAGTGGGTTTGGCTCTGGCGGAGTGGGTTTGGGTCTGGCGGAGTGGGTTTGGGTCTGGCGGAGTGGGTTTGGGTCTGGCGGAGTGGGTTGGGGTCTGGCGGAGTGGATTGGGGTCTGGCGGGGTGGGTTCGGGTCTGGCGGAGTGGGTTCGGGTCTGGCGGAGGGGGCTTGGGTCTGGCGGAGTGGGATTGGGTCTGGCGGAGTGGGCTTGGGTCTGTCGGAGTGGGCTTGGGTCTGTCGGAGTGGGTTTGGTTCTGGCGGAGTGGGTTTGGGTCTGGCGGAGTGGGTTTGGGTCTGGCGGAGTGAATTTTGGTCGGACGGAGTGGGTTTGGGTCTGGCGGAGTGGGTTTGGGGTCTGGCGGAGTGGGTTTGTGCCTGGCGGAGTGGGTTTGGGGCTGGCGGAGTGGGTTTCTGTTTGGCGGAGTGGGTTTGGGTCTGGCGGAGTGGGTTTGGGTCTGGCGGAGTGGGTTTGGGTCTGGCGGAGTGGGTTTGCATCTGGCGGAGTGGGTTTGGATCTGGCGGAGTGGGTTTGGGTCTGGCGGAGTGGGTTTGGGTCTGGCGGAGTGGGTTTGGGTCTGGCGTAGTGGGTTTGGGTCTGGCGGAGTGGGTTTGGGGTCTGGCGGAGTGGGTTTGGGTCTGGCGGAGTGGGTTTGGGTCTGGCGGAGTGGGTTTGGGTCTGGCGGAGTGGGTTGGGGTCTGGCGGAGTGGGTTCGGGTCTGGCGGAGTGGATTGGGGTCTGGCGGGGTGGGTTCGGGTCTGGCGGAGTGGGTTCGGGTCTGGCGGAGTGGGTTTGGGTCTGGCGGAGTGGGTTTGGGTCTGGCGGAGTGGGTTTGCGTCTGGCGGAGTGGGTTTGGGTCTGGCGGAGTGGGTTTGGGTCTGGCGGAGTGGGTTTGGGTCTGGCGGAGTGGGTTTGGGGTCAGGCGGAGTGGGTTTGGGTCTGGCGGAGTGGGTTTGGGTCTGGCGGAGTGGATGTTGGTCTGGCGGAGTGTGTTTGGGTCTGGCGGAGTGGGTTCGGGTCTGGCGGTGTGGGTTCGGGTCTGGCGGAGTGGGTTGGGGTCTGGCGGGGTGGGTTTGGGTCTGTCGGAGTGGGCTTGGGTCTGGCGGAGTGGGTTTGGTTCTGGCGGAGTGGGTTTGGGTCTGGCGGAGTGGGTTTGGGTCTGGCGGAGTGAATTTTGGTCGGGCGGAGTGGGTTTGGGTCTGGCGGAGTGGGTTTGGGCCTGGCGGAGTGGGTTTGGGTCTGGCGGAGTGGGTTTGGGTCTGGCGGAGTGGGTTTGGGGTCTGGCGGAGTGGGTTTGTGCCTGGCGGAGTGGGTTTGGGGCTGGCGGAGTGGGTTTCTGTTTGGCGGAGTGGGTTTGGGTCTGGCGGAGTGGGTTTGGGTCTGGCGGAGTGGGTTTGGGTCTGGCGGAGTGGGTTTGGGTCTGGCGGAGTGGGTTTGCTTCTGGCGGAGTTGGTTTGGGTCTGGCGGAGTGGGTTTGGGTCTGGCGGAGTGGGTTTGGGTCTGGCGGAGTGGGTTTGGGTCTGGCTTAGTGTGTTTGGGTCTGGCGGAGTGGGTTTGGGGTCTGGCGGAGTGGGTTTTGGTCTGGCGGAGTGGGTTTGGGTTCTGGCGGAGTGGGTTTTGTTCTGGCGGAGTGGGTTTGGGTCTGGCGGAGTGGGTTTGGGTGTGGCGGAGTTGGTTTGGGTCTGACGGACTGGGTTTGGGTCTGGCGGAGTGGGTTTGAGTCTGGCGGAGTGGGTTTGGGTCTGGCGGAGTGGGTTTGGGTGTGGCGGAGTTGGTTCGGGTCTGGCGGTGTGGGTTCGGGTCTGGCGGAGTGGGTTGGGGTCTGGCGGGGTGGGTTTGGGTCTGGCGGAGTGGGTTCGGGTCTGGCGGAGGGGGCTTGGGTCTGGCGGAGTGGGATTGGGTCTGGCGGAGTGGGGTTGGGTCTGGCGGAGTGGGCTTGGGTCTGGCGGAGTGGGTTTGGGTCTGGCGGAGTGGGTTTGGGTCTGGCGGAGTGGGTTTGGGTCTGGCGGAGTGAATTTTGGTCTGGTGGAGTGGGTTTGGGTCTGGTGGAGTGGGTTTGGGGCTGGCGGAGTGGGTTTGGGTCTGGCGGAGTGGGCTTGGGTCTGGCGGAGTGGGTTTGGGGTCTGGCGGAGTGGGTTTGGGTCTGGCGGAGTGGGTTTGGGTCTGGCGGAGTGGGTTCGGGTCTGGCGGAGTGGGTTCGGGTCTGGCGGAGTGGGTTGGGGTCTGGCGGAGTGGGTTTAGGGTCTGGCGGAGTGGGTTTGGGTGTGGCGGAGTGGGTTTGGGGTATGGCGGAGTGGGTTTGGGTCTGGCGGAGTTGGTTTGGGTCTGGCGGAGTGGGTTTGGGTCTGGCGGAGTGGGTTTGGGTCTGGCGGAGTGGGTTTGGCTCTGGCGGAGTGGGTTTGGGTCTGGCGGAGTGGGTTTGGGTCTGGCGGAGTGGGTTGGGGTCTGGCGGAGTGGGTTCGGGTCTGGCGGAGTGGATTGGGGTCTGGCGGGGTGGGTTCGGGTCTGGCGGAGTGGGTTCGGGTCTGGCGGAGGGGGCTTGGGTCTGGCGGAGTGGGATTGGGTCTGGCGGAGTGGGCTTGGGTCTGTCGGAGTGGGCTTGGGTCTGTCGGAGTGGGTTTGGTTCTGGCGGAGTGGGTTTGGGTCTGGCGGAGTGGGTTTGGGTCTGGCGGAGTGAATTTTGGTCGGACGGAGTGGGTTTGGGTCTGGCGGAGTGGGTTTGGGCATGGCGGAGTGGGTTTGGGTCTGGCGGAGTGGGTTTGGGTCTGGCGGAGTGGGTTTGGGGTCTGGCGGAGTGGGTTTGTGCCTGGCGGAGTGGGTTTGGGGCTGGCGGAGTGGGTTTCTGTTTGGCGGAGTGGGTTTGGGTCTGGCGGAGTGGGTTTGGGTCTGGCGGAGTGGGTTTGGGTCTGGCGGAGTGCGTTTGCATCTGGCGGAGTGGGTTTGGATCTGGCGGAGTGGGTTTGGGTCTGGCGGAGTGGGTTTGGGTCTGGCGGAGTGGGTTTGGGTCTGGCGTAGTGGGTTTGGGTCTGGCGGAGTGGGTTTGGGGTCTGGCGGAGTGGGTTTTGGTCTGGCGGAGTGGGTTTGGGTTCTGGCGGAGTGGGTTTTGTTCTGGCGGAGTGGGTTTGGGTCTGGCGAAGTGGGTTTGGGTGTGGCAGAGTTGGTTTGGGTCTGACGGAGTGGGTTTGGGTCTGGCGGAGTGGGTTTGAGTCTGGCGGAGTGGGTTGTTGGTCTGGCGGAGTGGGTTTGGGTCTGGCGGAGTGCGTTTGCATCTGGCGGAGTGGGTTTGGATCTGGCGGAGTGGGTTTGGGGTCTGGCGGAGTGGGTTTGGGTCTGGCGGAGTGGGTTCGGGTCTGGCGGAGTGGGTTCGGGTCTGGCGGAGTGGGTTCGGGTCTGGCGGAGTGGGTTGGGGTCTGGCGGAGTGGGTTTAGGGTCTGGCGGAGTGGGTTTGGGTGTGGCGGAGTGGGTTTGGGGTATGGCGGAGTGGGTTTGGGTCTGGCGGAGTTGGTTTGGGTCTGGCGGAGTGGGTTTGGGTCTGGCGGAGTGGGTTTGGGTCTGGCGGAGTGGGTTTGGCTCTGGCGGAGTGGGTTTGGGTCTGGCGGAGTGGGTTTGGGTCTGGCGGAGTGGGTTGGGGTCTGGCGGAGTGGGTTCGGGTCTGGCGGAGTGGATTGGGGTCTGGCGGGGTGGGTTCGGGTCTGGCGGAGTGGGTTCGGGTCTGGCGGAGGGGGCTTGGGTCTGGCGGAGTGGGATTGGGTCTGGCGGAGTGGGCTTGGGTCTGTCGGAGTGGGCTTGGGTCTGTCGGAGTGGGTTTGGTTCTGGCGGAGTGGGTTTGGGTCTGGCGGAGTGGGTTTGGGTCTGGCGGAGTGAATTTTGGTCGGACGGAGTGGGTTTGGGTCTGGCGGAGTGGGTTTGGGCATGGCGGAGTGGGTTTGGGTCTGGCGGAGTGGGTTTGGGTCTGGCGGAGTGGGTTTGGGGTCTGGCGGAGTGGGTTTGTGCCTGGCGGAGTGGGTTTGGGGCTGGCGGAGTGGGTTTCTGTTTGGCGGAGTGGGTTTGGGTCTGGCGGAGTGGGTTTGGGTCTGGCGGAGTGGGTTTGGGTCTGGCGGAGTGCGTTTGCATCTGGCGGAGTGGGTTTGGATCTGGCGGAGTGGGTTTGGGTCTGGCGGAGTGGGTTTGGGTCTGGCGGAG